>JARJLU010019293.1:0-113715 GCA_030272975.1 Sparidentex hasta | reverse complement strand
GACCCAGAGGTGAACTGTCCCCCCTGAGCCCCTCCCCTTGGCCTTTCCCAGCATCTCTGTGCAGTGTGCATGATGCGTCAACTTCTAGGGGCGCCTGCAGCTGCAGGGGGCGCTAATTTGCCAATTTCTCAAACAGGCGATATTGATAATGGAAAACCGTTTTGCGGCGCCTATAATTTTTTTTTTTTTTTTTAAGCGCTTGTGCCGCCCCATACGTTATGGAAAAGAGATGCCGCCCTGGGCGGCTGCCCGGTTCGCCCATGCCCAAAACCGCCACTGGTCTATGTCCATCTTTGCAAGTGTCTCTTTTACAAGGTCCAAAAAGTACTGTCCAGTTGATGACTCACAGTCAATGACAGCAATGAGTCTCTCATGGACAACAGTAGTGACATATCGCAGAACTACTACACATTGGTCTTTGGATGTTAAATCCTGTGTTGTGTCCAGTTGTACAGAGAACATCCCTGCTTTTTTCACTTCAGCAGCAATTGTCTGCTGAATCAATGACCTGATGACTTCAGTAACTTTATTTACTGTCGTTTTGGACATTATGGTTACCAATGACCCTCTTCTTTTACTTCGCATCTGTTTTTTGCTCTTCTCAATACAGTCACTAACATGCTCTTGTAGGCAGACATCATATTTGCTCAGCAACAAAATAAGTTCAATAAAGTTGCCATGGTTGCTGGCGATGTTTTCCAAGGTATATACAGCTTCATGGCTGTGTCCTCTGTAGCTACGCCCACATTTACAGATAACTTTGACTACATTTATAACATGTTCCCTGACCTGCCTCCTCTTTTTGACCTGCTCTCATTGAATAGATGTTTGTTTGTCACTCAAAAGGCTAGAATTGTCTGCCTTGCCGGCTCTGAGAAAAAAAGGCTTCTGTACTCTCTCTGTGACTCTTGCTTCTCTCATGCTTCTGTACCCTCTGATGGGCATGTTTCCAATCCTGCATCCCTCATTTTTTCTCAGAGCCAGCAAGGCAGACAAATACACTTTCACTGGAAGAGGGTTTTGCAAATGCTAGACATACTGAACAGAACAAGGAGTGAGTTCCTTCATTGTATGTCAGCCATTTTCTGTTAGTGTCATCTTTTGAATTGAATACATTAGGGATGATTTTTGAGTGGTTTGTTTTGGGTGGTTCTTAAAAAATAAGTCATAGTCCTTGGGCTGAGGGCGGGCAAAATCAACAAATACATTTTCTGTTTTCTCCCTTCCATTTTCCCTTGTGCTGGACTCTGAGCCCCCCTCTCCCTCTTCCTCAACGTCTACTTCTGGTTGCTCTGCAGAATGAGATTGACATTGCAAGTATAGCCTGATCATAAACTTGTATTACATATTATGCAGTCATCAGTTGTATACCTCCTGATTACACTACTACTCATAGTTTCATTAATAAATCACCAATTAATTTAAAAGCATACTCTGTTTGCTTTTAAGTGGTACCTGGGAGGTCCTTCTCTGTTTCTGACTGTGTATCAACGCTCTCCAGTTCTGCAGGAGCACCTGTGGTACCAGTGCTGCTGCTGCTTCCTTCTCCACCTTTGCAAGGAAAAACCCAAGAGCAGGCCATGATTTAAGTTTATTTCACTGCTCTTTACATTTGAGCAATGTGTAATTATTTGGCTCAATGGTCACCACAGACAAACACACACACACACACACACACACACACACACACACACACACACACACACACACACACACATACGCTTCTCTGTGTATACATATATATTCATTGATTGATTTTATATTATTAATGATTGCACACACAGCCCAGAAAGACAGGTGTCTGTGAACACAGCCTATAAAGTTTATAATCGTACTATATAGAGCTTGTACGTATTATAATGATAGTCAAACTATCATTTATGGTGCAGAATTACAATACAGAAAACTGCCACAAAGCTGCAGCCTAATGGATTAAGAGTAAACAAAAAAAGCTAGCTGTATTTAATTATGATTTATTATTTCAGCATGTATAAACTACCCTGTAGTGGCTCAAACATTATGTAACAAAATCATATTTTTCATTCATCTCTAGGTATTCTGGATTGATTGTCGGGCTGTGTGCCTTTGTGTGTGTGTGTGTGTTGAGGGGGCTTGGGGATTGTTGCTTAAGAGGTGATGGAATTAACCCTCCATGAGACACACAGTCTGCGGTGATGACAGTGATTGGACGATAAACGCAATGAAAGCTATAGTGTTTTTGACTGACCTTCCCTCCTGGTGAACATGTCACTTATTTTGCAATATTTCACTGCGTCTGTGGCAAGGGCTTTCTGTTTTCTGTCCCTCTCTCTCTCTGCTCCACCTTTCCTTTTCTTCTGTCCCTCCATTTCTCTCGACTACTAGAATGAAGACAGTGGAGCTAATTGATTGTTGTGTGAGCCGACAAGTCGCCGAGCGGTGTCATTATGTAACTAGATGGATTGATTTGATTGACCCGGGCATCCAGTAACTCCAGTCAGTCCACTTAGTCCAGTGACTGTTCAAGTCAGGCCAGGATGACCATCAGGCCACCGGGAAGCGTCCCGGTGCTCCCGATGGCCAGTCCGTCACTGGGAAACAGAGCGGTTGGAGAGTGGTCGGATAAGGGAGTTGGACGTCTGGGCAGTGTGTGGGGGCCTTAAATCACCATACCAAGAACAATATCCAACTCTGCCTCACTTTTGGGCAGTGACATCTCTCTGATCACTTTCACCTTAAGTGGGTCTGGTCTTAGGCCGTCTGCTGTCAGCCTATATCCAAAGTAGCTCACTTCAGGCACGCAGATGCAACACTTTTCAGGATTCAGCCTCATCCCTCGCTTTCTGGTCCTGCTGAGCATTGCTCTGAGGTTGTGGTCGTGCTCCTCCTTTGTTTTTCCAAAAACAACGATGTCATCAACTATCCCAGCCACGCCCCTAAGGCCTTCATATGTCTCATCTATTCTCCTCTGAAACTCATTTTGGGCTGATATAATGCCAAAGGATAACCTGAGAAAGTGGTATCTGCCAAACATACTGTTAAATGTTGTGAGTAGCGACGACTCCTCGCTTAACTCCGGTGTAAGTTTAATCCATGGTCTAACACACCTTGACACCGAGTACGACCCCCCCCCCCCCCCACCTTGAGAGATAAAGTTAGCATCCTCAGAAACGACCGCACAACAACAATACGCTGCTGTAAATGGATCCAAGTATAAATCGCCATCAAAAAGCCACAAATAATGCTCAGAACAGCACCAAACTTCAGCAAACTTCAGTGAATACCATTACTGCGGGACTCTACTGCACTTGGTAATCAACTCGCAGGGCTTCCCCACAACAAGGAGGCTTCTCGGGTGGTGAGTTTCGTTTATCTTTTCCGACAAAGCCGGCAACGATATCAAATGTTTGATGCCTCGAAATATGTGCTGGGATGTTGCTGAAGTTTGGTGCTGTTCTGAGCATTATTTGTGGCTTTTTGATCCAGCTTGAACTTCAGCTGTCGGTTCCATGGTCCCTGTCCGATGTCTGCATATGTACTTTCCACATCCTCTTCCTCTGCAGTAATAGTGCCTACATACAGCTCAGAATCATAGTCCCCATCGACCTCTTCAACGATGTGAACATTCTTGTATCTCACTCTATTCTGAGTCTGAGGCTTCGTTTTTCACACTCTTGCATAGTGGTTGAACTTCTTGCACTTCATGCATTGCTTGCCTTTTGCAGGGCATTCTGTTGTGTAGTTGTGGTTTCCACAACATGTACTACAGGCTCTCTCCTGATTCCTCCGGTGGTCATTTGGCTTGTTACTAGCACCTCTCCTGGCGCCTGGCTTTACCATCTTGTGGTGGACTGCATGCACTTGACATTCATTTGCCATAGCCTTTAACTGTGCTTGTGTTAGTTCATGGGAGCGCGCTATATATATTGCTTTCTCCAGCGTCAGCTCCAGTCCGTTGCTAAGCAACTTCTCTCGCACTCTAGGAGGCGAACACTATACGGTCCCTGACCATTTCATCACTGTTTGTGTAGCCACAGTCCTTAACAAGCAACTTCAGTTCAGTCACAAAATGTTCAAAAGACTCACTGCTTCCTTGTGTCTTCTCATGAAACTTGTACCTGGCAAAGATGGGGTTGTCTTTAGGGGTGAGGTACTCTGTGAATCTGTTGTAGTACGTTTTTAACGTATTCGCCTCGTCAGCCACCTTTATCACCGATCCACAGCAGATGAAAGCTACATTTCTCCTCTTCTGACTTTGCTTTGAGTGGTCCAGTAAAAATTAGCTTGACGTGTTGTCGAAATCTCCACCATCCATCCGGTAACTTGGTCGAGTCCCAATCCATTTTGGGAGTAGGAACACCGAAGGCTTCTATTTCTTCTTACCGTTGTGGTTTTTTGTTTTGTTTTTTCAGCGAAACACCTTCTCCAACACTTTCTCACGTCTTCCTTTCTCTTTTTTTTTGTCGGTAAAATGCCCACCAAGCCAAGAGTGTTTCTCCAACTGCCTCCAGAGATCCACTGTAAGCATGAGCACAAGTGTACCTACAAGCTGGTGTTTTTATTTTCTGCTGGAGTGCATTTTCGAAAAAATTTTCTGAATATTTTGCAGCTCCTCTTCACTCTGTCAGTTGGCTCCTCCACTGTGGTTGTGAGCATTCCACCCCATACACACCAATGCAAAAATCTCCAAGTGGCTTAAAAGTTACCAGTGTTTGTAGTGCGACTGTGCAAAAAGTATGAATGCTGTGAAAAAGATGAAGTTGAAAGTCCTAATCTTTGTGAACGTATAAGAGTGTGAATGGAGTTTCTATGTGGTAGTGTGAATGATTAGATGAGCTTTGAAAATGCTTGAAAAAGTGTGAAAATTTAAGATTTTTGAATGGGAAAAAATGGGTGAAAAACGTCAAATATCTCTGAAATTATGAATGATATCAATTAGAAAAATAGACGCGGGTGAATCCCAATTGAGATGAATATTCTGTGTTTGAATAGGAGTTAAGGTCTGAAATTTCTGACCCAGAAGATATAATAATAATAATGATAACTAGAAAAATGTGTATTTCCTATGAAAATACAGCGTGAATGCTCAAGGTTGAAGTGAAATCTGTTGAATGTACTGCCGAAATGGTGAAAAAGTTGAAAAGCTGAAAAAGTTGAAAAGTTAGAGGCCGAAGGAGCTTAAAAAGTTGAACACAGCGATAGCTAAAGAGTTTCTGTAGCTGAACATGAAGCTGAGCTGAAAAGGCAGAAAGATGGATATTTTTAAAAGATGAAAAGCAGAGGAGGGCTGAGAGAGTTTAAAAAGTTGAAGATTTCCATAGCGGAACATGAAGCAGAATGTTTAAAGGAGTTGAAAAGGCAGAAAAATGAATATTTTAAAAAGATGATGAGACAGAAAAGTTGAAGAGGACTGAAAGAGTTGAAAAAGTTAAACATTTTGACTGCTGAACATAAAGTTGAATGTTTGAGGGAGCTGAAAAGGCAGGAAGATGAATATCTGAAAAGGTCAAAAGGCTGTAGCTTAAGAGGGCTGAAAGAGCTTAAAAATGTGAAAAAAGACTGAAAAGGCCAAAAAGTTGTAGAGTAAGGGGGCAGAGAGAGCTTAAAAAGGTGAGAAAAGGTTGAAAAGGTGAAAGGATAAAGGCAGAAAGAGCTTAAAATGGCTGCACACATGCTGGAGCAGGAGCAGAGCCAAGGATGAAAATGTCCCCATAAGAATGAATGAGAAAACGCCCGCCAAACTCCTGGGATTTTTTTATTTTTTTTTATTGTATTGGTTATCTCCAAAATATTTAGACATCATAAAGTTGGAATGGTGTCCCTAGCTGAAAGTATGAAGGACAAGAAGAGGTGTAAAGTAAATGAGTTTTGAAGAGGATTTGAAGATTTTCCAGTTTCCTTCAGTCTTAAATTTTGTTTCAAAAAAGCGGAATTTCAGAAGAAGTTGAAAAGTTAAAAAGTTGAACATTTTAATAGTTTAATGGTTTCTATAACTTATGGTATGCTGAAGTTATCGCAGAATTACATTTTGAAAAATTCCCCATAAGAATGATGGGGAAACGCCTCTCAAACTCCTCCGATTTTTCAAAAAAACTGTAATGGTTGTCAAATTGCTATGTATATGTTGTCTATGCGAAGTAAAAGAGATTTTTCCTCCAGTTTTTCCCAGCTGCTCTACACTCGGCAGTTGGTGCTCACGCACTCTAGCTGACGCAATACACACCCATTATATAATAATGGCCTTCAGCATTCACACTAAAAATAAAAATAAAGAATACCGTGAATACGAAGAACATATGTTGTAAATGCCTTCTGCATTCACAACCAATAAAATCGAAAAAGCTGGAAACGAGCTGATCTAAAACAAAGAGCTGTTGTGATCACTGGTCACAGTCTACAAATTACCTCCGCTCTCCTCGCACAATTACCACACACAGGCTTGTGGCATTTCAAGTGTCCGACGTTTGGTTCCGTTTGCAACACTTTCGGACCGACACTGCCCCCGTGTCCGTGTCTGCTGCTGCGGTGATTGCTTCCACAGCTGCCAACCTTGTACCGACTGCCATGGCCACTTTCCCCTCATGTATTCTGCCCTCAGCTCCTCTGCCAATTGCTGCAGGACTTTCCTCTGGGCTCTCCTGCTGCTGGTGCTCCTTGAATAAGATGCGGGCATTGATCCAAGCCAGGTCGAGGATGTTATAGAAGACACTGGCGATCTTCTGTACCGCCTTTGACGGAGTCCGCCCCCGCCATCTGGTCCGGAACAGTTGTTGTACATCACAGACTCTAGTTTTGCCTTCGCCCCACCAAAGGTGTCCACACCTGTGTGCACGGTGCTGAGGATGCAGACATTCTTCCTCGGCTTTCCCTGGTACACAGTCAGAGTCGCGTCACTTCAGCACCTTGAACAGCTCCGCTTGCTGTTTCACGGAGGTGGGAACTCCAGTTTGGGTTTGTCCATGGTGCCAACCAGGCTATATAATGGAACTATATAAAAATGTACCTACAAGTAAATTCACAAATAAGCACAAAAAAATTTAACAATGAAACCCCGCGAAACACTGGAAAAATTATAACCTTGCTCAAAGAAAAAAAATGTATGTCCAGATATCACAGCTAAAATATTTGACTTCACAGAATCTAAATTTAGTAACTTCTTCTGACCTGATTATTTTATGTTGAAGTAAACAATAACTTTTCACTTGACTCATCCTAAATTCTTTGCCTTGATCCAAATTATTTTAGCATTATATTTAACATTTTAGTTACTGAATAATAATAAATTGTAATTGAACCAACCTAATGTATTTACTTTTAACTAAATTAACTTGAATTGTTTGCATTGACATCAGTGACATTAATTTAGATATATCCAAACTTTATTTTTCACATTTTATTTGACTTAACTCCAAAAATAATTTGTTTCCCACCTTATAAACTCTTTAAAAAAAAAGACACTTGGCCAACAGATGACGTTAAATGTATTTATTAATCTTTAACGTATATGAACCATATGCAACATATTAACATTAGGCAATCGGCCTTCATTTGTTTTATTCTAAAAGAGGGCAAGTGAGTAACCCTGGACTATGAGATGCTGACTAAATTGATAAACTGTATAGCATCCCTAAAGGCACTGCAAGGTGGCGAGGGGAGGAGACGGAGAGAAGCGGAGAAGAACATGTTCTCATGTTAATCAGCCAATTGCAACATCCATCCATCTTCTTCCGCTTATCCAGGGCCGGGTCGCGGGGGCAGCTGCCTGAGCAGGGACATCCAGACTTCCCTCACCCCAGACACTTCCTCCAACTCTTCTGGGAGGATCCCAAGGCGTTCCCAGGCCAGCTGGGTGACATAGTCACTCCAGCGTGTCCTGGGTCTTCCCCGGGGGCTCCTCCCGGCGGGACATGCCAGGAACACCTCCCAAGGGAGGCGTCGTGGGGGCATCCGAAACAGATGCCCCAGCCACCTCAACTGGCTCCTCTCGATGTGGAGGAGCAGCGGCTCTACTCCTAGCTCCTCTCGGGTGACAGAGCTCCTCACCCTATCTCTAAGGGAGCGCCCCGCCACCCTGCGTAGGAAACTCATTTCAGCCGCTTGTATCTGGGATCTTATTCTTTCGGTCATGACCCAAAGTTCATGACCATAGGTGAGGGTAGGAACGTAGATTGACCGGTAAATCGAGAGCTTCGCCTTTCAACTCAGCTCTCTCTTTACCACAACAGACCGATATAACAACCACATTACTGCGGCCGCCGCACCAATCCGCCTGCCAATCTCACGCTCCATCCTTCCCTAACTCGTGAACAAGACCCCAAGATACTTAAACTCCTCCACCTGACGCAGTAGCTCTCCCCCAACCCAGAGGGGACAAGCCACATTTTTCCGGTCGAGAACCATGGCCTCGGATTTGGAGGTGCTGATTCTCATCCCAGCTGCTTCACACTCGGCTGCAAACTGTTCCAGGACATCCCGGCTCGAAGGAGCCAACAAGACCACATCATCCACGAAAAGCAGAGATGAAATCCTGTGGCTCCCGAACCAGATCCCCTCCATCCCATGGCTGCGCCTAGAAATTCTGTCCATAAAAATAGAGTTTCCTATTTAAATAGAGTATAATCATTCTGTCTAAGAACATATTCTGTTGCGTGGATTGATGTGGAGCCAATTGAAACTTAAATAAAATGCAGATGCTTCAACAAAGGGTGAGATCCCTGTTGATATTGTTGGCATTTCCCTGTAATGCCTGGGATCAAACATCCAGACGCAAAGTTACTGATGTTTTTATTTGTATGTGAAATCATTACAACTTGTATAGCCATAAGAACACAATTTTCAGGTACTGATCTTTTTTATTTTTCATGCCAATCATTCATTTAAACTATAAGACTAGCTTTCATTTCTTAGGTTAGTCAGGCCGGAGAAGATAGGATGGAGAAGTAAGTAGAGTGGAGAGGGGAACAGAGGAAAGGATAAAAGGAGAAAACATATACTGCTTTATCAGCCTCTGGCAACTGGAATCTCCCTTTTAAATAGGCAGTCTTTATCAAGATAGTATCTGAACTTAGAATCTGCTGCATTGTTTTCAGCACAGATCTTTAAGAAATGCAAGTCAGATAAAAAATAGATTGCCTACCAAGCAAATGAACCAGGACAAACACGCACATAATAATAGGCTCTATACAATCTGAACTGTAATTACTGGTAAATTAAATTCAATTAAATATTGCTTTCTGGAAGCAGTGTTGACCCTCAAATGACCAAATTCAAAACACTCACTCAAAGCCCAACAATATAACATAGCTTTAAATGGCTACAGCACCCTTGGCTAGGTGCAACTACGTGCAGCTGAGGTTCTCCCCCTCATAAAGTGCTGGCTAGCAGCTTGTGGTTACTACACACGCAAGCACATGTACGCATGCCACACATACTACTGTGCAGTGTGGAGTTCACCATTCAGTTTGCGAATCTTAGAGCTCATCTTGTTGGAACCAAGCTCCATCAGGATATTTTGAAGTGCCTGAAAGGTGAACCTGAACCCCTGTTGATATTCCATGTTAAGGGCATAACAGAGTCCAAAAAGCATTACCACTCCAGCTGCCACATAAGGCAACACATTGAGGACTTCCACACCATTAATGATGATCCCAATCTCTTTGGGCTGTAGAAGGCTCGAGTTCTCTCTTAAGACGAAGACCGCCATGGTGGTATTCTCCAGCTCTTGCTCAGCTCTGAGGTAAAGTTTAGGACAAAATGTAGAAGCGAACAACTGATGATTAATCACCACATCCAATGGCAAAGCTGTCAAGCAGATTTGGACATGCCATGTATGCTTTTATCAGGTCGTCAACACATTCTCCCAGGTATATGATGATAGATTTGAGGACACACTCCCTTCTGAGATCAGCATCAGCATCCTGCAGGGACAGTGAAAAAGGGTACTATGCGGTGTGGAGGATAGGGAAGCTTTTGAAATTCCAGCTCTACCACAAACAGTCGGTGCTGATGAATGATTGGGTCCATAGCACAATTAACTGAAATCAGAGCATTACAGGATCTATGTCAGAGACCACTGGCAGTCTCTCTTAGAAGAGGGGACACTGGATGTCTCTTTGCCAGATCAGGCCAATCCTGTCTTTAACAGCCCTCTCACAAGACCTGCCAGTGGTCATTGACGTGTTCTCATCCTGGATGTCTCTGCACTAATTTGTGCTGTGGATGAATGTGGATTTGAGCTGGAATCAAGGTATTGTACAAGCATCTTGCTGGTTTGTGGAAGAGCTGGCATTAGCACTGGTCACCTCACAAATGAAACAATGACAGTGGCTCCCCACCAAGTGAGAAGGCCACAGCAAAGTGAGGACAGCAGTTCTTCCAAATCCCCCAAAATGCAATTCTGACCAGAGGAACCAAAGGAAGAGGAACCTGCTGCTAGTGTCTAAAGAACATTTTCAAAGCCCACATATCCTTGCTCCACCCACACACACACACACACACCAACAGTTTAAAAAGACACAGCATTTGTCAAATGACTATAACCATAATCACTGAAATAAAAATGGAAAAGGATACCTATCCCAATCAGACAAGGGTTAAAATGCTAACTGTTGCTAGTGGTTAATTATATACATCACACCTGATCAAGAAACTCCAGGATCGTGGCAGTTTTTGCTTTGGTTGCCCCTTCCTTCTTTTTGATGATCTTCAGTAGCTGCGTGGAGTACTAGTCCAGCTGGGCCATAAATCTTGTCAGCAGGTGAACTGCAGTAACCCGCAGAAACTCTGCATTGATCTGTACATGAGGAAGCAGTGCACAATTTTTTTTTCATTGAAGACAAACTTGGCACAAGCATTCATTCCCCATCTCTAGAATATGACTTAAAAAAAGGTAGAATATGTAGTCTCTCCTTTATTAAATTGTCAATTATCAAAAGTTATAATTCTTCATACACAATAAATACCCCTCAATGATCATTTAGGTCCCACTAGGATGTATGGTCTATAACAATTGTGTAACAATCGTTCCCCATTTGGCTGTGTTTTGTTTATGATTTGTTGTTGTCAAAATTTAATTGAGTAGTAATTTCAAACTAAATTTAATTTTTGATGAAAAAGCAATACTATACTCATCTTCGCAAAGCCCTGTGGATGTATTATTTCTGAAAAAATGTTTGTTATAATTAGTATGAAAGAGTTTAAGAAAGGTATACCTCTTCCACCTGAAATACAGCTGGCCATCTTTCCATGAGGTTCTCAATGGAAGGCTTCTGATCTACAACCTCTTGCCTCTTAAACTCGAAGGTCCTGGCCATCTTCTCCCGTATGGTTTTCTCATTGTTTCTCTTCTTTACTTCAGACAGAAGCAATGTTCTCTCTTGTTCCAGGCTTTCTGGAGTCTCAATACTGGGCTGAGGATAATAATTGGCCTCACCTCTTCTTGCCTTTTTGTTGTTTCTTTGCTGGGTGGGGAAGGGGATCTTCTCGTGACTTGGATTTGAGAGTGTTCACCATGAGCTCAGATGCAAGCCCATGCAACTTCAACTCAGTGCGATAATTGCACATCTTATTCTTGATTCTCAGTTTCCATCCATAGCTCTCATTGAAGGAGTCTGGCTGCCTCAGGCAGGGATGTTTCCTTGTCAGAACCTCTGCGACATCAACCAGGTCTGCATCAGTGGGGTACGCCTTGTAGGAAAAAATCTTCTCTGCCAATCTTTCCAGAATGTCGGACAGCATTTTTGACATAGTGTCAGTGTAGTTTGGTTCTTTGTGTATTCAGCATTCCCTTTCTCGAGTTAACCTTCTGTTTCAAAGGAGAAGGTTGGGATGTTGATCTCCTTCGGCCAGGGCTCTGTTCAGAGTCTCTCAGAGGAGCTGCTGCTGAGTACGACTGTGTCATCTGAATCAGTGTGTGTCGATAAGGAGCTTGAATCTAGGTCACTGAAATCAGTTGGGACACTTTCAATGAATTCAAGAATGATATCAGTATCAGGAACAGACGGTATGACCTTGATGATGGCAAGATCCTTGATCGAGGAGGTTGAGCTAAAGTTAACAAATGTTTCACCAAAGTCTATATCCTTGTATTGCAGCCTGATGCCTCCAGTACGTCTGCATGCTTCTTTGACCTGTTCAATGAGCTTCAACGGTGTCTGGCACCAGTGGTAGATCCAGGAAGCTGCTTCAATACCAATTAAAATAACAGAGGACAGGGACGAACAAAAAAAAAATACAAAAGATATGGCATCAGCTCCCACTGTAGGTTTCTACAGATGAATAAAAGCATTTGTTCTGAACGGCAGCTACCGTTCAGAACAAATGCGTGTCAGGTTAAGGACTGTTATTACCTGGATGCGTTGAAGGAAGGTGAATGTAGATGGTGATGCCCAGGCAACCGATGAAGTGCAATCTGGCGTCAAAAAACGTCCTGGATGTCTTTACACTGGGGAAGAGACATGACACAGCAGGACACAGGAGTCACTATCAGAACAGGACTCAGTCAGATACAGACACATATGATTCAGAATACTGAACCTCAGCAGAGTGAAGATTCCGAAGACCGACGAGTTAGCGAGAGAGAGAACCAGGTTAGGAGTCAGAGTCACAACTCATTCTTACCTGGGCGTGTTGAAAGAGGTGTTGGTATAGATTTTGATGCCCTGACAGCTTGCGTAGTGCAGGAGGCTGGAGTCAAACCACATCCTGGATGTCTGGATAACAGAAGAAGAGACAGAGGAGGAGAGGAAAAGCGTTAGTTTACATTCAGAACAACCTTGTGTGGGCATAAAGATGACAGGTTAGAGTTGTAATAAGTGCAGAGTGTCAAATTTCCCCAGTGTCAATTAAGTGCCCATTTAAAATTTCTAGTAGAATGAATGATATGCAAATACGATGTTTTGGTGAAAATGCAGACCTTGAACTTGAATATATCTCTTAAGGGTAATCAAACGCACTCCTCCCACAGTGTAATCCACCAGCGGATATGGATCTGTCAGTTCATCTGGCGCAACAAGTATTATGTCTTTGGTGGGGTTCACCGAGTTCAAAGGCCCTGAAGTGTTCCCAGTGCCATGCACTCAGCTTCCGAACAATGAAAAAAAGATCGTCCTTTAGAACCAACATATGAATGATTTCAGTGAATTCAGGGATCCCTGCCAAAGATCCATGTGCAAGGATCATTCCAGTTCTGTAATTGAAACCATCGTAAGTGACATTCTTTGCCAGACACACATTGTCTACAGTTGGGTGTTTCAGCCGTATAGCTTTTGAGATCTCCTCTTTCAACACATCAAGAGAAAGAGTTGAAACATTTGACACTTCCAGAAGAGGTTTTTTAGGGTACATAAATACCTGCTGCGCCATGTGAAATTGGTGTCGCTCTGCCAAAGACAACAACACATTCTTGAAAGATCTTGTATATCGAACAACTCTTTAAAAAAAAAAAGGGTTTAGTTTCGAATCTTAATGTCCAAAGACAGACTAATGGTCCAAATTGATGAATTAGTTTGGGATAATGTTCCAAATAATGATGCTTAGGCAGCAGGTTGTAGCCTGAGAAAACCTCTTTAAGTTGTACTCTGTGCTCTGAGATCTTGAAATTCAAATATGCAATCGATTCCTCTGTATGAACAGGTGAGACAATAAGGTCCACGATATCCTTTAAATCAGTCAGTATTTTCCATGCAGCTTCTTCAACAGGCACCTTCTGGCCAACAAGAAAGGGGAAAAACCTTAACAAACTCCGATTTTCGTGGGAATTCCCCCCTATCGTCTTTCGAGATGCAAAGTTCAATGGTACTGGGTGGGGACAATTAACTTTGTCGGTCCACTTAAAGGGGAAATGTAGTATAGACTTGTTTAAATATGCAAGTGTAAAGTATTTCTTAGATGTGAAGATGGACAGACATAAAGCTATCTCCGCAGGAACAATCCCTTCAAATAAATCATGGACCAGTTCTGGGGGGAAACTGGTAGTGACTTTGAAATGACTGAGTTTCTCAGAGAGAACACATCTCCTCTTAAGACCACAGAAATTGTTCAGAGATTGTTCTTTGATGGTTTTGAGATGGTCTGTGTGAAGGTCTTCTGTTCTCGATGTAAAAGATCCACTGTCTACTTGATTTTCTGATTTGGAAGCTGTACAAAATCGGCATAAATCCAACGATGCTGTGGGCTCCAAGACTGTCTGCTATGACACACTGTAATGTTCCCTTAACACATTTCCCTAACTTTGGCAAAAACACACCAAGTTGTTCCAAGGATATTAAAATCACAAATGAGAGGCTCAAGTACTGCTTCATAGCCATACACCTTCAAATCATCACTTCTGACTAGAAGAGCCAAGTGTATCGATGACAGTGAAGACTGACAACCGGGGGACAGATTACCTAAAGTCCAATAGAGGGCACAGATCTTATGTTTTCTTTGTGATGTCCCAATGAGCTTACATATTTCAAAATCATCAGTATAAAGGTTAAGTGAAATTGCACAGTCTTAAGACAAAAGTGTGTTGTTTCTGAAAAATTCACAATCAAAGGGACAACTGTAAACTGCTTTATCACTCTCAGGTGACTGATATTTCCTTTTCAAATTGGCAGTCTTTATCAAGATAAAATCTTAATTTTGAATCTGCTGCAGTGTTTTCAGCACAGATACTGTAATGATTTTTTTGTTCCTTTTATCAAGAATATATTCCACTGGTGACACTACACCAAATTCTCTTTTGTAATATGACTTGCGCTTCCAAGAAGTAGACAGTGGGCCTTGTTTCACTATTGCTTTTTTTACTGGATGGAAAGAACAAAGAACCGTAGCTATCTCTTCAACAACAGTCGTTATCTCCCAAAACCTGATTAATTGTTTTTAGGCTATGTGGCATAGAGACAGTTCCGATAAGATGTTGTAGCTCCTCAAGCCATTCGTTGACAGCTGTACTGGAGACTAAGTATGTATTTTCCAATTTAAGTAAAAGTGAAGCTAATTTCAGTTCAAATTCCTTTTCAAAATCCCTAGACTCTTCCGTGTTTGGCTCATCCAGCTGTGTGTGTGTGTGTGTCTGTGAGTGATGATGTGACAATTATTCCACTTTTGAAGTCATTAACAGTACATGACAGATGTTTTTTCCATTTGTGGGTCCTGAAACTGCTGTATATGTTTGTTTTGTATGAACAACTATCAAACATACAAGAGACTTGTTCATTTTTTTTCAAATGTTGATTAATATGACGGAAAAAAAAAATCATACTCCGTGGAAAGCCGAGTGCTGTCACAAATATAGCACTTGAATGAAGAGACCTTTTGTGTGGAATCCTGCGAAGGATGATTCCTAGTAAGATGTTTTTATAGACCATTCCATGTCTTGGACGAACAGGGACAATTGTCATGGATGTATGGGTAAGGACGGCGCCTTCCGTGAAACCGATGGTCAATGCGATAATGTTTTTGTAGCTCAGATCGTTCTGAAAATGACAGGCTGCAGTCTTTGGATTTCCACATCAGATAACTGAGAAAACAGAGGAAGAAATAGTGAATTCCCTTAAAGGTTATATACTGATCTCTGTTGCCTCAATTAACAGAGCTAAAAAAAAAAAATTGTAGTCCATTTGTTGCTATGAAAATGTATAGATGAGTGAGGTTCTAATATTCAGGGTGATTTGTGAAATGGTTAAAAAGGCGATGTGCAGTGTAGATGCAATATGTTACCTGTTCAGGTTGGATGATGATATAGGCTACAGCCAGGGAACTGAAGAGAGCGGCCTTGTGGTTCTGAAAGCATACAAAATAAAATAAACAATTACTACTCCCTGAAGACCACGTACTGTAAAATACCAAATAATAGCTGGGGAGTTTATTTCTTTGAATCACTTAACAGACCAGGTGGAAATTTGGGACAGGCACTTAAATTCCTTCCTCACAAAAATCTGGGATGAAAATGTCACAAACTTTGCCAGCTTCTCGGTGAATTCTCTGGCATCCTTCTGCAAGTTAAGTTGTTGCGGAGGAGGAAACGATTCAGCCAACCAGCACTCGCTGCAAACTCCTCATCTCTGCTGTCACTCACAGTGGTGTATATTTATTTCGCCCTGATCATTTTGCGGGACACTCTCTCGTGGCGTGCGCGTTTGCTGATAACTCATTCCCGCATGTTTATCTCAAGCTCCTCCCTCCACCAGACAGCCTGGTCCTGTTGCTGTCCTCCTCGGACAGACGCTGAAGCTCTGTTTCTCACTGTCTTGAGGTCGACAGAGAAACATCTAGCGGCTGCTTCTCCTGAGTTTTCCTCTGCACATTTTAAAACAAAGTTTGAATTTCAGATCGTACGTTTTATTTTTTTGCTGCACCAGACCCATGGTGATCATCAGTGTGATACTGACTTAAAGAAAGCAAGCACAATATGTGAAAAAGGCGAAGAAGAAAAACGTACAGTGTCAGTGATCACATCTTCTTCCTTGATTGAAAAAAAAAAAAGAATGAATTAGACCCGGCATTAATTTGGAACCGGCAGTTATTTATCAAAATATGCACCTGCACCTGGCGTTTAATTAAAACCCGGCTATTATTTGGTAATATATGGTACTACAGAAGCAAGAGTTAAACCTTTGTGGGTGGAGAGCAAGAGAGCCAGCGTTTTCTATCCAGCAACAGAGCTCAGCCGCAGAGTAGCTGTCCCATATGTTAGCAAACGTGCCAGCAGGTCTCGCTTTCTCGCTCTTGCAGCAGCAGCACCGCAAAGAAAAAGAAATACAGCCCGAGTGAAGCGCTGGAGCCGTATCTAACTAAAGCCTCAAGTGGTAGCAAGTATAAGAGCCGCTGTGTGAGCTACCTCGACGCTAACGTCAGCTAGCGGTAGCGGTTAGCATCCGCCGCTAACACCCGCTTCCCAGCTCAACACAACGACTCTCTTGCTCGGTAACTTACAACAAAACACTGGAGGCTCTCATTGTTATCGGTCTACGTCTTCAGCGCTTCACTCAGACTGTTTTCCCTTTCCTTTACGGTCCTGACAACTGTTGCTGTCAGGGGCAGGAGGCTACACAATTGAGCCCGAGAGGACGGGCCGAGTCTGAATGTTTTGATGAACAAATCTCCAAGCGCAATATCCGTTTAGCCCTGAATGTAGCCCAATTGGACTAGCGATGGCTTTTGACTAGCTTAACGTTACGTTGCTGATACTTGTAAGGGGTTAGAAAATACATTTATTGCTATTCATGGTCATAATTTTTACAGTAAATGTTAGCTAGGTGGCCTGCCACTTTCAACTAGCTAGCCAGCTATGCCCTTCTCATTGAAGTATAGAAGCTATTCTTTGCAATTTTGACAACACAAAACACTAAAACTCAGCAACTGCTTTGCTACTTACGTTTATTTTTGGATGAAATCCACGGTGTCAAGGGATGCGTCTCGCCAGCATGCCGAGAGGGAGCTGCCAAACATGTGCTCTGACAGTGTGCAATGCGCATGCTCAATTCATTTGACTCAAACTAAAAATATTACTTGCAGATCATGAAGACAAAAATAATAGTTTGATAGAAATCAAAAACTTTGTTTTGGATCCTTAGGACGTATATTTTTTTCAGTACAAATCAAACTTGATGTCTCTAAATGCAAAAATAATAAGTTTCACAATCAAATCAACAATTTTATCCTGTTTCAAATGGAAGTGGTTAGTTTGAATGAACAACTGCATGTTACACTTTTTTCAGTGAATGATGTGCGGTCAATATGACTGCGCTTATGGCCGAAATGGGTAAAACATATATTTTCTTTGTCTTTTATGTAATTTATACAAAAATACAATCCTAAATTATGATACAGTCAAAGTTATTGCACATATACATTTGAAAACCATATTGGACTTGGACTCTGCTACTAATTATTATTCCGCGCTCCGGGCAGCTGAGCCGGTCATATACAGTATATGCAAAGCCTCCTGTAGGCCAAATGTAGATAGACAGCGAAGCCAAGAAATTATAATTGAGAATGTTCTACCTGCTCTACCTGTGCACCTAAACAAAAGCACACACCCGTGCGCACTGTGTAGCACCGGTATCACACCACTTACTGCGCCACTGGACTAGTTCTAGGTTCTAAGGAGTGGGGAGCAAAAATAATTACACCAGAGACCGTTGCTTCAACTGCAAAAGGCCGGCAATTTAATGAATGCAAAAAAACACATATAAAGTACAGTACACAAATAAAAATATCCTGCAGGTTCTTAATATTGAGGTAAATATAATAAATGAAAAGATATTTCACTTTCTTTAGTTCACCAAAGTTATTTTAGTGCAGCTAATATAAGTTATATTGGACCAGTCCTTTTTTCCTAGGTTACACCTATTTTGGAATTCCTGTTTTTCTTCCCGAGTTAACTCCTTTTTTCCCTTCCTTTACAGGCAAGAAAATACCTTCAATTACACAATCAAATCAAAGTGGACCACAATCATTTCAAATCACATTCAAAAGTATGAACTCAATATACAAATAAAAAGTTTGACACTTCCAGTTCAAGTTAGAATCCAAATGTGAGTTCAAGTGTTCAGTTCTCAGTTCGGTTCAAAACTATCTCCGGATACTCCTAGTGTGACCAGTGTGCTTCTGCGTTGTGTTGGTTTGAATGATGCTGTGACACCGGGACCTCTTTGGAGACAATCTCCGTTTATTCTGACAAAACAGATAACAGACAACCTCCATGTAAATCCTGCCGTCCACTCGAGCTCCTATACAAATAAAATGCAGAAAAAGATATCGACAAACCCGGAAGTCAGTTCAGTTTGTCGTAGCGTCAAGCCAGGGATTTTCAACTGTTAAAACTACTATTTTGAAATGCAACTCTGTTAACCTGTATGCATTATTAGACAGGAACAGACATAACGATAACATTGAGACCAGAAATACATATAATAAACAAAGAGAAACGTTAGGATGGCTCAGGATTATCAACTGAATGTAATAGGGCCACCCAAATCTCCCACATGAGATCCGTACAAAAGGGCAGAGGTGGGGGGCCCAGGAAGCATTTATAGTGGGGACCACAGAAGAAGAAATCAAAAAGGAGGAGCTCCGAGCTACACAAACAGCCTGCACTGGATTTGGAGGCATTTTCTTGTCAGGTTGAAACGGATTTTGTGTAATTATATACATATTTCATTAAACACATAGGTTGACCCGGTTACACTACCACTCTGACAGCGAGTCACCATATGCAGAAGATTTCCTCACTGATATGATGGAGAAGGTGAATGTCTAAAAACAAATAATAATCCAGTCAGTTCTCAGTTCAGTTCAAAACTAATTCCTGATACTTCTACCACTCTGGCTGCGAGTCACCATATGCAGAAGATTTCCTCACTGATGTGATGGAGAAGGTGATGTGAAGATCCGGGTCTAGCTCGCCATCTTGGTTCCGTCTGTGCATGTGCACGTCCGCACAGTGCAGACCAGTTCTCGCTCCGACCGAGCTTCAAACCAAGCAAAAAACCTGACCTGTGTAAAAGGTCATAAACAAAATAAATCTCTTTTAAATCCAACAATTATTTCACAGCCTCCAAATTGTAACATTACTGCTACAGTGCTATTTTCAATCTCAAAATGGCGGCGGAGCGGTCTCTTAACTCGCGGCTGCGTCTCCCACACAACTACTGCACCTATCTTTCATTTACACAATGTACACTCTTATAATACAGTCTTCATAAACCCAAAATATTAACTGGTCAACAGTTTATGGCAAAGCGTTTGCTTGCTAACAGCTACATTTTTAGTATTTGCTCTCCGCCAGAACAGGAAAGTACAACACGGTAAATATGCAAGAAAATAAACACAAAACTCACCAAAACCGGTGTGGCTTACTTTTCATAAAATCCCTCGTCAGTTCCCGACCAGGCAAGTTATGGTTTTCAACTGCAAAATCAACTTTTTTCACTCTTTTCTGCTTATTAGCCACCGCTCGTTCTCTCTGATCCTCCTCTGCTCTCCCCCTCAGGTCTCTGCTGCAGCATCTCAAGTGCTGCGTCTAGCGTCACTCAGCTCTTAAAGGGGCAGCGACATGAATTTTCTGTCAACTCAACATTAAATTATTGTTGTATTAACAGTTTTAATTAACTCTCAGAAATTAATTTAAATCAAATGAATCACCTTTTAACTTTTTAAACTTATCTATTCTTATTTATGTCATATTTTAACATGGGTTACACCCTCCCCTCTTCACCTAACGCACGTCCCTGTGCATTTCGAATCTATACTGTCATGACTGTAGGGGTTTTTGGAAAGTTAGGTTCTTCAAGGGAGTCTGTAAACACATCACTCAAGGTTTGAGATAAAGATTGAACTATTGTAACCAACGGGTTCCCTAGCTCAGGATAAGTCAGTCTTTTAGCCACTTTTCCGTCTCTGATGGGCCTGCTAGAACAGTCACTTTTGGTCTGATTGACAGTTTGGTCCGTAACACTTGTGTTTTCTTTGCTCTCCTGAGCGGGTTGAGCATAAGGATGGACATGTTCTAGAACTTCCTCAGGTAGGTTTCCAGTTTCCTGTCCAGTGGTTGAGCTGCTCTCTACAGGATCAAGTAAGTCATTGTCTGCTGGATCGGGCAAATTCAGGTCACAAGTCTCTACTGGAACATCCTCAGGGAAAGCTCTGGCTACGTCTGAAGGATCTTGCTCAGTAGCAGTAAATTCTTTCGAAGGTTCCGGTTCAATCCTTTCTGTTTTGTGTTACATGCATTCCGGGGTTAGGTTGAAACCTAGTGTTTCCACTCTTAGGTTTCTGTGGCCATCATAATGATACTCCTCAGAGTCAGACTGGTATTCATCCCCATCAGCTCCATCTGAAAAGTCATTTTTAGGATGTTGTCAAGTTCTTGGTTGCTTTACTGCCTTTGGTGGGTTAGTTTTACTTTCGACTGGGGTCACAGGAAGGAAACTGCACGGCAGCAGGAGGTCACGATGAAGAGTTCTTTGTGGACCATCTCTCGTCTCGGGTCTCACAACATACACTGGGACGTCTCCAGACTGTCTCAGGACAACCTACACGACGGACTCCCACCTGTCCGCTAACTTGTGCTTGCCTCTAAGGCGGATGTTCCAAACCAAAACTCTGTCGCCTTCCTTCAAGGTGGAGTCGACAACATGTTTGTCAAACCTCACTTTGTTGCGATTGGCTGTCTTTTTAGCATTCTCAGTTGCTACTTTGTAACTGTCTTCAAGTTGGGATTTCAAATTGCGGACATATTGCGAGTGTAAGCCAAAGGCTAAGTCGACTGGCAATCTTGGCTGGCGCCCAAACATCAACTCGTAAGGGGTAAAGCCAGTTGTGTCATTCTTAGTACAGTTACAGGCGTGCACTAATGGCTTAACGTACTCCCGCCAGTGACCCTTTTTGTGATTCTCGAGGGTTCCCAACATGTTGAGCAGGGTCCCGTTGAACCGTTCTACAGGGATCCCTCTCGGATGGTAAGGGGTGGTTCTTTTGAGTGCCAATGAGCTCACACAGTTCTATCATTGTTTGGGACTCAAAAAAAGGACCTTGGTCACTGTGGAGTCTTTCAGGGATGCCATAGTGGACGAAAAAGTGATCCCACAGGCTCTTGGCCACTGTCCTGGCTTTCTGGTTCGGGGTGGGGACTGCTACTGCATATTTCATAAAATGGTCGGTAATGACCAGAATGTCTTAGGTGTTACTGTAGTCTGGCTCCACACTGAGAAAATCCATGCACACAAGTTCGAGTGGCCTTATAGCCACAATGTTGACAAGCGGTGTGGCTCTCTCTGGCATGGTCTTACGTCGTATGCAGCGGTTGCAGGTTTTGACCTTAGGTTCCACCTCGGCTGACATTTTGGGCCAAAAGAAACGCTTCCGGATGAGGTCTAGGGTGCGCTCTGTGCCCATGTGACCCATGTCATCGTGGAGGCTCTTGAGGGCTAGAGATCTCAGGGCTTAAGGGAGCACAAGCTGATAGTGAGTCTGAGCACCTTCTTGCCGCTTGTGATACAAAACACCATTAAAGATCTCAAGTTTGTTACATTCTCTTAATAAGAGACCAAGCTCAGGAAGTTCCTTCCTCAAGGATGGTGGGGGTTTCTCTCCTGACTCCACTTGCCTAATTACTTCACGAATGCAGGGTTC
Source organism: Sparidentex hasta (assembly GCA_030272975.1). Lineage (NCBI taxonomy): Eukaryota > Metazoa > Chordata > Actinopteri > Spariformes > Sparidae > Sparidentex > Sparidentex hasta. The sequence continues at coordinate 91,617 of JARJLU010019293.1, read as the reverse complement.
AGCATTTTGCTTGTCTCTTAGTACAGCTGGTGTTAACGAGGAGACGACAGGTAAGCCACCAAGCTGATCCTCCTCTTCAAAGCTTTGTGGGAGAGCTCGTGGATGGTGAGCAAGTGACACATCCAAGGCGGTGCTGGGTGATGTTTCCACAGAGTGGTTGTTGTTCACTTGGTGGACCAAGTGCTTCTCACAGATGGCCTTGATGGTATTTTCATTCAGGTGTGCATAATCTGCCTCTGACAGATGTCGTTTTGTGAATTGTTGTATCCTCTCCAATTCTTTTTGTGATGATGAGTCATCAGGCAACCTGCTATGAGGACGCTTGGACAGCCCGTCTGCGTCTTGATTTTGCTTATCGGCTCTGTATTGTAGCTGGAAATCAAACGTCGACAGAGCAGCCAACCATCTGTAGCTCGTGGCGTTGAGCTTAGCAGAGGTAAGAATGAATGTAAATGGATTGCTATCAGTGACAACAAGGAATGTGTTCCCACATAGGTAATCCTGGAATTTCTCCGTTACTGCCCACTTAAGGGCAAGAAATTCTAACTTGTGCGCAAGATACCTGGACTCACATTTCGACAGACCTCGACTTGCATAAGCAACAACTCGCTTCTGTTCCTGTTGCTCCTCGTAGAGGGCAGCATCGAAGCCCAAGGTGCTTGCATTTGTATGTAAAATGTAGGGGAGCTTAGGATCAGCGAACCCGAGGATGGGTGCACTTGTTAACTTTTCGATTATGATGTCGAACGCTGCCTGGCAAGCAGGCATCCATCTGTCACCAAAAATGTCCTTTGGGTTGTAGTATTTCTCAGGGTTCACTGTGGTCTTAGTACGCTTTCTCAGCGGCAGATAGCCAGCCGTGAGCTCGTTGAGTGGCATCACAATCTTTGAGTAATCTCTTACGAACCTGCGGTAGTAGCCGCAGAAACACAGGAAGGTTCTTAGCTCTTTCAAGTTGTTTGGTTTTGGCCAGGTTTTTAATGCTGCTACCTTGTCAGGGTCGGTTTCGATGCCCTTTTCAGACACGATGTGGCCGAGGTACTTTACAGAGGTTTGGAAGAGCTTGCACTTCTCTGGCGACAGTTTAAAGCCAAATTCTTTCAATTGGTTGAGCACGCGCATCAACCTTTCCTCATGTTCCTCCAGTGTCGAGGAGAAGACGATGAAGTCATCAAAAAAAACTAGGGCTTGCTTCAAGTTCAACTCTCCCATACAACGCTCCATAAGCCTCTGGAACGTGCTAGGGGCATTAGTTATCCCTTGAGGCATCCTGTTGAATTCGAAAAATCCTAGTGGGCAGACGAATGTAGTTTTGTGTTTGTCCGCTTCCTCCATCTCTATTTGATAGAAGCCCGATTTAAGATCGAGCACTGAGAACCACCTGGACCCGGTCAACGCCGAGAAGGACTCTTCAAGATTAGGGAAGGCATATGAATCTTTTTCTGTTTCGGTGTTCAATTTTCTGCAATCTATGCAGAGTCTAACCTCGCCATTCTTCTTCCTGACGACTACAATTGGTGAGGAGAAAGGCAACTCCGATTCACGAATGACTTCTGCATCAAGTAGTTGCTGGAGATGGGTTCGCACAGCCTCTATGTCCTGGGGGTGTATAGGTCTCGGCCTATGTTTGAATGGCGTCTCGTCACTGAGGCTTATGTGGTGTTTTATTTTATCAGTGCGGCCGAAATCAAGCTCATGCAGTGCAAACACCTCTGGCATGGAACTCAGTTTCTCAGCTATCCTCCCTTTCCACTCACTGGGTACAGGCGAGTCAGTGAAATCAAGATTGAGATTTGGTTTTTGGTCAAGTTTTGTGGTGGAATCTGAGTCAGGGGTCCTGACAGGTTGAACTCTCTTGACAGCGCGTATTTCTGCTATTACAGCCTTTGGAGACAGGGTGATGTTATGGTGTGACTCGTTCTTGAGCATGACTGGTATGCAGCATGGCAGCTTTGGTGGTAGATCTACCAGGCCATCTGTCACCAGGATGCCACCTGGCAGGGAAGATGACTTTGGTGACTCTACCATCACCCACTTTCCAACATCAGGTTTCCTGCAGCTCACATATCCTTCAAGGACTTTGGTCTGTCCAGCTGCAATGGTCTTATCTTTAGGTGGTGTCAGTGGTGGGGACCAATGATGAACAGGCTGCTCCAGGGCTGCACTTGGCAGGGGGCTTACCTGTGCAGCATTTTCGGGGTAATGTTGCTCTGGGTTATCAGCTGGGTTCTGCTCCACATCTTCAATTTGGGTTTCTGAGTGATCTAGATCAACAGTCTCACTGATGACAGAGAGCTCTTCTCTGAGGACAGCTGCAAAGTCTTTGCCAGTCTGTTTCGCAATGTCCTTTAACTCTGAATGGTAAGTCTGTGTAGCCGTTTTGCTAGCTACAGGTGTGTAAACATTGGCTAAGGCTCTAATATGATAAGTGATATCAGTTTGAGTCTTACTGTTAAGTCTGTGTGGCAATGAGGGTAAGAGAGACTGTACAGCTGTACCATACACGTACTCTGCTACAACTTGTTTGCCTGATGCTGGCTCAGCGGGATCTACTGGGATTACCCTTTGTATGGAACCATATTGTTTCAGGAAGTCATATAGTTCTTCATCAGTTTCTGTACTGGCTATACCACTAACTATGACTGAGTTAGGGATTTTCACACTACTTGTTTGAATGATATCCATATTTAATCACTGATAACAATATTATACGGTCTCTGGTTTCTCGTCTTAAATGCTTTAAGCCACTCCTGGCTAGTTCGCCATGTTTGTAGCACCGGTATCACACCACTTACTGCGCCACTGGACTAGTTCTAGGTTCTAAGGAGTGGGGAGCAAAAATAATTACACCAGAGACCGTTGCTTCAACTGCAAAAGGCCGGCAATTTAATGAATGCAAAAAACACACACATATTAAGTACAGTACACAAATAAAAATATCCTGTAGGTTTTTAATAGAGGTAAATATAATAAATGAAAAAGATATTTCACTTTCTTTAGTTCACCAAAGTTATTTTAGTGCAGCTAATCTAAGTTATATTGGACCAGTTCTTTTTTCCTAGGTTACACCTATTTTGGAATTCCTGTTTTTCTTACCAAGTTAACTTTTTTCCCCTTCCTTTACAGGCAAGAAAATACCTTCAATTACACAATCAAATCAAAGTGGACCACAACCATTTCAAATCACATTCAAAAGTATGAACTCAACATACAAATAAAAGTTTGACACTTCCAATTCAAGTTAAAATCCAAATGTGAGTTCAAGTGTTCAGTTCTCAGTTCTGTTCAAAACTATCTCCGGATACTCCACTCTGGCAGCGAGTCACCATATGCAGAAGATTTCCTCACTGATGTGATGGAGAAGGTGAATGTCCAAAAACAAATAATAATCCAGTCAGTTCTCAGTTCAGTTCAAAACTAATTCCTGATACTCCTACCACTCTGGCAGCGAGTCACCATATGCAGAAGATTTCCTCACTGATGTGATGGAGAAGGTGATGTGAAGATCCAGGTCTAGCTCGCCATCTTGGTTCCCGTCTGTGCATGTGCACGCCCACACAGTGCAGACCAGTCCTCGCTCCGACCGAGCTTCAAACCAAGCAAAAAACCTGACCTGTGTAACAGGTCATAAACACAATAAATGTCTTTTAAATCCAACAATTATTTCACAGCCTCCAAGTTGTAACATTACTGCTACAGTGCTATTTTCCATCTCAAAATGGCGGCGGAGCGGTCTCTTAACTTGCGGCTCCGTCTCCCACACAACTACTGCACATATCTTTCATTTACACAATGTACACACTCTTATAATACTCACAGTCTTCATAAACCCAAAATATTAACTGGTCAACAGTTTATGGCAAAGTATTTGCTTGTAGCTACATTATTAGCATTTGCTCTCCGCCAAAACAGAAAAGTTCAACATGGTAAATATGCAAGAAAATAAACACAAAACTCACCAAAACCGGTGTGACTTAGTTTTCATAAAATCCCTCTTCAGTTCCCAACCAGGCAAGTTATGGTTTTCAACTGCAAAATCAACTTTTTTCACTCTTTTCTCTGCTTACTAGCCACCGCTAGTTCTGATCCTCCTCTGCCCTCCCCCTCAGGTCCCTGCTGCAGTGTCTCAAGTGCTGCGTCTAGCGTCACTCATCTCTTAAAGGGGCAGCGACATGAATTTTCTGTCAACACGCTTTTAATCTCAACATAAAACTATTGTTGTATTAACAGTTTTAATTAACTCTGAGAAATTAATTTACATCAAATGAATCACGTTTTAACTTTTTAAACTTATTTATTCTTATTTATGTCATATTTTAACATGGGTTACAACTGCATGTTGTAACCCAAACTGTTGTTTTTTGTTTTTGTTTGTTTGTTTTTTGAAGCAGCATAACAGACACATAAATCTGGGTTTGGTGCGTGAATTTATTAAATTATTTGCCACGTGTGTTTGTTGAATAAAGGTTTATTAGAGATACATATTCACAGGAAGAGCAACTCTCCATTTTCCTGTTTACAACGTCCTCCGTAACAACCAGCAACTTTGATACAGCGACTGAGGGTCAGACACGTTTAGTCAAACAGCAGCCCGAACATGTATCAGGTATGTTTTGACCAGAGAAAACCTGAACAAAGAGGCAGATCTGAGGGCAGCTACTTCTTCTCTTCCCGTTTTCAACATCTGTTGTAGCTACGGTGACCACAGACGCATTCGGCTGACGGTCGCCAGTTAATATAGCCCCGCGTTAATCCGAAACACCGGGAGGAGTAGCAGCAGCCCGCCACACAGTGGAAACTGGCACCGCCTTCAGCGGTAGTTTAGGAATCCACGGTCAGAGCTCTCCCCAGACGGTGGAACAACGGCGCTGCGCCGCTATACTCATTTTCAATGTTAGCTGCTTCATAGCGGGTGTTGGTGGGCTGCCGCGGTCTTCTCTGTCCGCCCGCCCACCCGGCTGACAGTACTGTTGTGTACTAACAGTGAGGTTTTGGCACCGCGAGTAGCATGCAACATATATATAGGGATAATGCCCTACGAATAAACAGAGGTTAATGGACGACGCGGAGGCCTAAGAACCGTCCGATGCGCAGCCTTTAGTCAGCCGTGACTAGCAGAGACAACCATGTTTTTTGCTCTCAAGTCTCTTTTTTGGTTTCAAATCTATTTTATTTGATTGAATAATAAGCGAACAAAATTCTCTCCATACCGTGGTGGTTTTCTCAGTGAAGGTTTTGAATGACTGAAAAATTAACTCTCCACACGTGCATTCTTTCATGAGCAGTAATGTTAATAGCTCCTGTTTTGCAGTCATATCTGTAAACACCATCTGAATAAAAATGCACAACTGGGCTGTATCACTGGTGTCTGTAGACTCGTTTAATCGTCGAGTCAAAGTAACTCATTTTGGAGCCAAAAAGAAGTAATTGTAAAATATTTTTTTCAGCATAGATCATTTCTATGAGGTAGACAGAACCCTAACCCTAACCCAACATACTAAAAGTCCTAAGAAATCCTAGTTGAGGAAATATGTTTAATTCTCATCGATCCAAGATGTGTGGCAGTAAGGCCAGACAACAATACATCCCAATGGGGCCATTTTTTGTTCCTGTACTCCTATCAAAATAAAACTTTATACAATGAAAGTATCCATGAAAAAGTAAAATCTTTTGTATTACAAGTTTCTCTGAAAATGAATTTGAAGATGCAAATGAGTAATATATTAATTGAATATACCCAAAATACCTCCTAATGGGCTTATTTTTCCTATACTCCTATCACAATCAAACCTCACACAGTGAAAGTATACATGAAAAATAACATTTTTGTTTTACAAGCTTCTTGGAAAAATCTATTTTAAATATGCAAATGAGCTCAACACTAGGCCTAACTGACTTATGGCCAAGAAGCCATAAAGTCACAAGTACAAAAAACACAGGCCAAATAACTAACACATTCATGTCCATTCAGTAAGTTAACCTATGCATAAACACAATAAATTTGAAGTCAGTTGCCACATTTACCTGGGTCACTTGCCACAAAAAGCCTTAAATTGACCTTATGACATTCCCCCACAGATAACATCAGAAGAAAGTCAGAATAGCAGATTTGCCATCACTGTTCAAGTATGAACTCTGCAGTCACCCACCTGCTTTGTCTGAATCATCCTACCTCCCTCTACAGGCAAACAAGGCAATTTGTGCTGATGTCCTCTGGAAATCTATTGAGCAGCAGCAAAAACAACCCAGCAGTGATGTCCAGCATGCCCTTGATGGGGGTGCATTACTACATCATCTACCATGGCCACAAGGGTATGACAGTGTGTGTGAAATGTATGTCAGATATGTCACACAGATATATGGTACTGCTACTGTCATAGTTTTTGATGGCTACAAAGAAGAACCAACAATAAAAGATGAAAGTCAGAATAGCAGATTTGCCATCACTGTTCAAGTATGAACTCTGCAGTCACCCACCTGCTTTGTCTGAATCATCCTACCTCCCTCTACAGGCAAACAAGGCAATTTGTGCTGATGTCCTCTGGAAATCTATTGAGCAGCAGCAAAAACAACCCAGCAGTGATGTCCAGCATGCCCTTGATGGGGGTGCATTACTACATCATCTACCATGGCCACAAGGGTATGACAGTGTGTGTGAAATGTATGTCAGATATGTCACACAGATATATGGTACTGCTACTGTCATAGTTTTTGATGGCTACAAAGAAGAACCAACAATAAAAGATGAAAGTCAGAATAGCAGATTTGCCATCACTGTTCAAGTATGAACTCTGCAGTCACCCACCTGCTTTGTCTGAATCATCCTACCTCCCTCTACAGGCAAACAAGGCAATTTGTGCTGATGTCCTCTGGAAATCTATTGAGCAGCAGCAAAAACAACCCAGCAGTGATGTCCAGCATGCCCTTGATGGGGGTGCATTACTACATCATCTACCATGGCCACAAGGGTATGACAGTGTGTGTGAAATGTATGTCAGATATGTTACACAGATATATGGTACAGCTACTGTCATAGTTTATGATGGCTACAAAGAAGAACCAACAATAAAAGATGCCACTCAACTGCATTGAACAGGTGTTACTCACAGTGTGACTGTACACTTGTCTGGTGACATGATCATCCAATCCAAAAAGGACCAGTTCCTTAACAATTAGGAAACCAAACGAAGGTTCCTGGTTTATCTCAGTGATGAAATTGAAAAGGCTGGGTTTATCACAGACCATGCAAAGCATGACGCAGTTGTGCTCATTGTCCAAACTGCCATTGTCTCTACCGGCAAAAAAGACACATTCTTAGCAAGTGATGACACAGACTTGTTAGTACTCTTATTGCATCATGCTCATCTGAATGCACAGGAGCTGCTTCTGGCACCAGAACCAAAGAAAGCGACAGGAACTTGACGGATATGGTGCACAAAGCAGATGAAGGAATTACTGGATCCCAAGGCATGTGACAATCTCTTCTTTATCCATGCCATTTTAGGCTGTGATTCTACGTCTCATCTATGTGGCATAGGAAAGGGAATGGCACTACAAAAAGTAAAGAATGACACTAGCTTTCTCAAGGAGCTAAGGTGCAGCCAGTCACAGGAAAATGTGGGAAAAGGCATCATCAGTGCAGCAGGTGAAAAAGCCCTAGTATCACTGAATGGGGTCGAAAAAGATGAATTCTCTCCCTCCAACATCAACAGCTGCAAAGTTCCATAGTCTTCGGTCTTTTACCAAATGATGGAGTGGAAAGGGGGAAAAGAACGTATGGACCCAAAAGATGGCATGTTTTGGATGGGAGATTTATGCCAATAATGACCAATCAGCCTGTGGCACCACCAGAAATACTAGATGTAGTCCACTGTAGTTGCAGGAAAGACAGCACATAGAGATGCACATGCAAAAAACATGGACTCCCTTGCATTGCCATTTGCAGAGAATGTCATGGTACTAGCTGCACAAACTCACAGTGGATCTGATTTATCAGATGAATATGACCCAGAGGGGAAGAGCTAAGCAAAGAACAAACCAGGAACTAATATAGGGGGTGCCAGAACCAAGAGCCACAGAGAAGGGGTCGAGGATCCAGGCGGAATTTAAAATAAAACAAACAAAAAAAAAACCATAAAAACAAATGTAAAAAGAAAAACTAAATAAAATAATATAAAATAAAAAATACCAAAAAAAGCCATCCCCTGTTGTTCCTACGATGTCGTGGTCGGGAGGCTTGTTTTCCTCCATGACCCTGAAGACTATACCAGCAAGGGTTATGCCCCTGGCAGGTACTACCAAGGCAGTTTTCAGGTCAGAGGCCAGTTTAAAAAACAGCATTGCCATCACCCATTGGCAGTAGGATGATTGGATGAAGATTGGGCCGATGTATTTGAATATGAATGGTGTTTCTGTCTATGCAAATTAGGACATATTCAATAAGTGTGGAGCTCATGTGCATAGTCAAATCCATTTCAAAAGAAACTTGTAATACAAAAAAAGGTTATTTTGGTGTGTATTTTGGGCATATTCGATTAGTGTATAGCTTATTTGCATATCAAAATTAATTTTCAAAGAAAATATTACTTTTCATGGGTACTTTCATTGTGTAACGTTTCATTTTGAGAGGAGTAAAGGGGTGTATTGTTGCCTGGCCTTATTGGCACACATCTCGGATTGATGAGAATTTAACATATTTCCTCAACTAGGATTTCTTAGGACTTAGGACATGTTGTTCTGGACACGTCATAGAAATGATCTAAGCTGCAAAAAAATATTTTACAATTAGTCTGTCGTAAAACGCTACACCTGGACTACAACTGCAGTGAGAAACAACCGCAGTCTGCAATGTCTCTCCAAAGCTTCTGTGTCAAATCCTCAGCCATTACTTCAAAGTGCTGTTTGACTGTACTACTTGATAGCTGAAGAGCTTTGATTGATGATAAAATTTTATAATATGAAACAAGGAATCAGCTGCCTCAGTGAAGGCCTCCTTTATTTTAGTCTTATTCTTAGCACTTAACAAAGTGGAACAAACAAAACAAAGAATTAATGGAGCACCTGTCAGTCCGCACAGTCCATATAAACAAAGTTGAGTCTGCAGGCTCTGTGCATACAGTGGGGTGAAGTGACATCAGAGGTCCAGGAGCTCCTGCACTATACACCTGAAGACCCTGGTAAATCTGTAAATCTGAAATCAAAGGGAAATATTAGCAAAAATGTCACATTTTAGAGTGCTTTAATTTTGAAAATCCACATCAGATCTTCCTGGAATTACCTGAGTGCAACTCTGATAATGAGTTCAATCAATCTGAAGTGAAATGCGTCTGTGGAAACAGGTAGTTTTCTTTTAAAGTAAATCTGAAATCAAAGGGAAATATTATCAACAATCTCATTTTTCAGGGTGCTTTAATTTTGAAAATCCACATCAGAACTTCCTAGAATTATCTTAGTGCAACTCCGAGGTTGGCTTCTATCAGTCTGAAGTGAAATGAGTATGTGGAAACAGGCACCTTTCTTGTTAGGTAAATCTGAAATCAAAGGAAAATATCATCAAAAATCACATTTTAGAGGGCTTTAATTTTGAAAATCCACATCAGATCCTCCTGGAATTATCTGAGTGCAACTCTGACATTGAGTACTATCAGTCTGATGTGAAATGAGTCTGTGGAAACAGGCAATTTTCTTTAAAAGTAAATCTGAAATCAAAGGAAAATATGATCAAAAGTCACATTTTAGAGGGCTTTAATTTTGAAAATCCACATCAGACCTTTCTGGAATTGCACCAATGACTCTCTAAGGTGGAGAACTATCAATCTGAACAGAAATTAGTCTGTGGAAACAGGTCGTTTTCTTTTAAAGTAAATCTGAAATCAAAAGCAAATATTATCAACAATCTCATTTTTCAGAGTGCTTTAATTTTGAAAATCCACATCAGAACTTCCTGGAATCATCTGAATGCAACTCTGACATTGAGTACTATTAGTCTGAAGTTAAATGAGTCTGTGGAAACAGGTAATTTTCTTTTGAAGTAAATCTGAAATCAAAGAAAAATATCATCAAATTCACATTTTAGAGGGCTTTAATTTTGAAAATCCAAATCGGATCTTCCTGGAATTATCTGAGTGCAACTTTGACAATGAGTTCTATCAATCTGAAGTGAAATGAGTCTGTGGAAATATCTGTGGATCTGAATTTGAGAGAAATATTGAACATTTTTGACTATTAAGTGGGCTTTTATTTTGAAATTCTCATCAGAAACTCCAGCTATTGTGTTTATTGTTATGTTGGACTAATTGTACAAACAGATGAAATGTCATGACCCACATCTCCTACAGCTTCAGTGTGATCAGAATAAGGATGGTAATATGAATCAAATAATCAATAAATTAAATCCTTAAATGCTCAATTAAGTAATTAACTAATCGTTTAGTAATTCATCAATCAATTAACAGACTGGCTGATTGATTGTATTTGTGTGAAATTGCAGACTGCCTTCATAAGTGTCTGCTTTTATTTTGAATTCTGGCACGGCATTACCGTAATATCGTCGCTATACAGGCACTGCAAATTAAGTGGCGGCTAGGCTGACCGGGTATTTCGGAGTGGAGGGTGGCTTGACTGCAGTTATAATGTGTAGTGATTTAGAACCTGGCCCCCAAAAGCACTAAATTCCATTATTACATAATCGCTATCAGTAAACAGTTTGCTGCATGACTGTCACTTGCGCGTAGGAAAGCTGTTTTCTGGGGGAAATTTTAACTTAAGTCTCGGTCGGGAGGGCTGACCATTGCGGTGATTTCTATCAACACAACCACTTGAGTGAGTTAAAGGTGTTTGCCGGTGACAGATGCTGTTTTTCGGGCAGAAATGTGAGAAATGAGAGTCGGTAGGACAGGACGGGAGGGAGGACAGACGCTGCTCCACCTACAACTGCGTATTTTTTTCCTCATATAAGTAATGACAGTTACAGTTTCTACATTACTTTTGTTTGGTCATGTAACCTTAAATTAATCATTAGATTAGTCGACTAATCGAAAAAAATAATCGCTAGATTAATCATTTGAAAAATAAACATTTGGGACAGCTCTAATGTCATCCAAAACAAAAAACAGATTTCAGTCCTTGAATAAGGGTATCACTCATTGTTAGTTACATAATATAATTATGAAGCTAAAATGTTCCATTTTAAGGAGAACTCAAAAGGTTCAAAGTTTTGTTTATCATCATTCAGTTCAAGTTTGCAAATGATAGAACAAAACATGTACTCAGGTCCCAGCACAATAAAAGCAAGCAATAAAAGATAACAATAAGAATACCTCTAAAGCACAGACAGAAGCCATACTCCTAACATTGACAAAAACAGGTAAGATCAGTGCAGGTCCAGTTGTCTACAAGATAGCAGCAGTGCAGCATAACATAAAGTGCTATTCAGGTCATCTGATGAAAATTCCTGTATTTTTTCATATTGCAATATATATCGCCGGGTTAAAAAAAATCGCAATGGAAGTTTTTTCCAATATCGTGCAGCCCTAGTTTCTATATGCAGAGGAGCTCTTTAACTGATATCAGTAGTTTCCTCCAGATAGAGAGAAAATGGAGACTCGCCAACATCTTCCCTTAACTCCTCTCTGAAATGTGGTGCTAGAACAGATGTGATAACAGCTATACACTTTGTTCTGTGCATTCTGAACGCTCCTATCTCCTCTTGGAGTATATCTGGCAAGTCCTGAACAGCAATGATGGAACACTGTAAACCCCAATTCGCTCACTCTACTTAAAAATTTAGTGGAAACAGCTTGCACTCAAAACTTTAGTTTAGTACAGTGCAGTAACATGGACATTTTGAGCACACCAGACACAAAATAACTGTCACATGACCTTGTCTGAGTGGCGATTTATGTCAGTTCAACATAACTTTATTAATCACACAACAAAAGAATTTGTATTTTGTTAGCATTTATTATTATGTCACATTAACAGGAAATACATGTTAGATACATGTTAGGGGCGGACTGGTGATCAGAAGGTCGCAAGTTCGAATCCTGGCTCCCCTGGGCGAAACTGAGCTACATGTCGAAGTATCCTTGAGCAAGATACTGAACTCCAAAGTTGTTCCTGATGCACAGATGGCACCTTGTGTGGCAGCTACTGCCATCAGTAAAAACAGCTCGGGCGTGCGCAGAGTCTGCTTGCAATACATTCCCCTGCTCCTATGCGCGCAGACTGCTCACTCAGGAAAGCATCCTCTCCTTGCTCAGAAAACTTTCTCCCTGCTCGCGCGAGTGAATTTTTTTTAGTGGGTGTTTTTTTTCAATAAGGGGGCGGGCCTGGGGGCATGCCAATTACCACTGTATCCCCGAATATATTTGGTTGAGCGCATTCGCCAATAGGACAGCAGGGTATGGCAACACCATTAGAACAAACGGGACAAACCACACAGCCCTGAATGCCTGAATGACATGTATTGTGATTTGGTGTCTTGACTTGAATGTTTGCAAAATGCCACACAGTGCAATGAACTTCAGTATGTTTGCCTGAGTGCTGTCTTTTCTTTCCGCCTTCATTGACATTAATCTGATAAAATGCTGTTAATTTTTTCTAACTTGGACCCTGTTGCAAACAGACATTTTTTATTTTGGTAAAACTATTTTGTTCATATTCTCGATCTAGGCTACTTCTTTCTCCCTGAAAATTATAAACGTAATATAAAAAAAGGAAAAATAAAATAATACATACATATAATGTACAGATAATGGATGGATGGATGGATGTAATAATAATAATAATAATAATAATAATAATAATAATAATAATAATAATAATATAATAATAATAATAATAATAATAATGATAATGATAATAATAATAATAAAGATAGAAGGCCTCTAGCTAATAATAGGCGTCAGCTACTCTCGATATGACAGCAGCACATAAGCCTATAGCAAGTACTGCAATATGTTGCAGTACTTGCTATAGACCTGTAGTAGGCTAATTGTTGCCCTATTTACTGCATGAACTGGATGTTTTTCCCCTGATTGGGCTAAACAACAGGAGCTTATATGAAATCTCAGTGCCTGGTCCTGTTTCAATGCATGAACGAGTTTATTTGTCGTCACTTCTCCCATCCTCTTTAATGCTAAAAGATAAATGCAATTTGGTCAGCGGTGTACACTCAAATACTGATCCCAGTCTGCGATGATGTCTCCTACTGGACCAGTTCTGGATACAAGTTTGAGTAAATAAAAGCCAGCCTCAATTAGAAGCCGGTCTGTTTCGAGGTTATTAATGTTTTGATCCGAATCGCTTCTTGGCTGCATGTTCTTAATGAAATGCTGATTTATGTCTGGAAACATGTCGCTGTCTTTGCTGACAGAGCTGGACAGAGCTGTTCGAGCCTGACCATTGAGAGCTCGGACTGACCCAAGGAAAGAGCTAGAGCCTCTATGGCTACAGTCTGTGGCCGGAGAAACACGTTCATTTATAAGTTTAATCGCTAGTAAACTTAAATGAATGTGTGCTCCAGATCCAGCGCTTTCTCTCTATAACTCTTTTAAACAGTAATAATTAGTTGGTTATATTATATTTTTCCGTCTTTGCTGAGCATAAGATTTGTTCAGAGTTAAATACAAGCCTCTCCCATATAGAGACATACCCTACTATATTGACACACATCTGTATCTGGACATAGGCATATGCAGTTGCGTCGCTAGGAGTGCAAAACATCCAGAGAGTGTTGCCTAAGTTACCTTGAAAAAGCAATCTGATTACTGATTACTCCTTTAAACTCATTTGAGGCTTGATAGTACTTTGTCGCCAGCACAGAGTGTACAACAACCTTAATATTCTCATCTTTAACTGACAAACTCAAAATAATGACTGTATTTCCAGCTAGAAAACGCGCATCTCTCTCCTCCCTCCATTGTTGTTTGTGTTTGTGTCGCTGCGTGGTGTTACACATGAGCTGTCCTCCTGCTGAAAACGTGACTTGTCGCAGACGTGACGTCACTCCCCGAGACATGAGAAGAAAGCTAAAATATATTTTTTTTACTAAGGAGAATGACAAAAATAATAGTAAAGCACAGTGACTTGAATAAGTAACTTTAATCTAATTACTGGTTTGGAAATATCAAGGTGTTAGAATACTCATTACTGGAAAAGTGGTCCCATATGGCATCACTGCACTATAAATGCAAACAATGTCCTGACTAAAGATGAAATAGTGCATTTAACTTAATTCATACTGGTTTTATACGTTTACTTTCTTACACTGAGTTTTCTGCACTTTTTACCAGCATACTTGTTTTCATTGAGTTATATGACCTTGATTTTTTTGAGTGAGTAGCATGGTTTGTAGTATAACACTTAAGTTACACAGCTGCGCACCCAACTGCGCATGTCCATTTCCGGTTAGCGCGCATCTACAACTGGAAATAAACTCAAGCAAGCGGTCAATGCCATTGTAGTGATGGGAACGGCAGTTCTTTTTACTGAACCGAATCTCTAGAATCCGTCTGGAAAGATGACTCGTTCAAAAGATTCGTTCACCGAATCGTTTACTGCTCTCCAACTCCCAGAACTGATAAGCAGCCAAACGATCCGCCATTCAGTTAATAACTCAGCCCTGAGGTTCGCGTTCACCTACTGAGGGACAGTGCGCAATCATTCGCGGGAGACGCAGTGCTGCTCTGAGTGGTATACATGCACTATAACTATGCATTAAAATTATACAGGGTACCAGTTAACCATCTTACCCAGCCAGACCAGTTCAGCAGCCGCAGCTATGCGTCTCACTGCACCTCCTCCCTCACTGCTGCTTTGTTGACAAGAGGCTTTCTCAGTTGACTGGACCACAGTCCTTTCCAGACTGTACTGTCACTCTTAATAATTTTTATTTTATGTTTATTATTTTTTTTATCCACCATTGCAAAAATATTACATTAAAAACCTTTGTAAGAAAATTATGATATATGTGACAAAAAGGTTTTTTGGTATTGTCTTATAGAATATAGAAAACTCTTTACTATAATACATTTTACACTTGTTTTTATTTCTATCACTGGATTTAGATTTAAAATATGATGACAAATAATAACAGTGATAAATAATAAGTAACATCTCAAAGGGCAGGTTGCTATTCCCAAATTCATCAACATTAGACATTACGATAGGTGGTCACTGTCTCTTTTAGTCTAATTTATTGTTCTCTTGTATTTTTTTCAAGTGTCTACTGGAAGAGGGATGCAGTGGACATATAAGTTCTGCACTTTTGTCACTCCAAAAGAGGCCAGCTATTAAAGCATTATAGATTAAAGCATGGTGGCTTCGCAAGAACCTCCCCAATACAATGTTTTTATCAGCAGTGCATTTGCACATTCAAATCATTTAATGCCCTGAAGGTTCATTTATCCAGATTTCACTCACAGTTGGCCAGTGAAAACGTTTATGTGCAAACATTTAATTGTCAGGTGTGTGAGTTTAATGAACCTTGCAGTGAAAATGAATTTTTTACTCATTTACGCAAGCATCTGAAGTTGATGCAAAAAGTGCAGTGTCCCTATCTGGATTGTGACTTTGAGACAAATGTCTTCTCTACTTTTAACACACACAAAAATAGGAATCATGACCAGAAGTATTCTACATCTAGTCTTCAGTTCAAACCAGGAATAGCTGTGCAGCTCTGTGGCACTGAGGAGAGCACCTCTGTCTCAGCTGAAACTTTCCCAGCTGAAGATGTCACTGGTTTAGAAGAAGAGGATCTGACAGATGTTGGTGTCAATGACCTCAACTCTCAGCTTCAGCATAACTTGGCCTCACTTTTCCTGAAAATGCAGACAGTACTGAACATATCTGAAAGTGCTATCCAAGAAATCATCCAGCAAATAGGACAGGTATTTCAACTTTCAGAACCCCTGATGTTTTCTCTGGTTGAGGAGATACCCAGACGCCATTATCCTGATTTTGATAATGCTGTTGTTAAGGAGGTAGTCTGACACAAATGTATTTTTGAAACACACATCAGCTGGAGGCTCGCTTTCAACTTCCAATAGGAGAGCAACTTACACAGGGAAAGAATTTCCTGTCGTGGAACATGTGGAGTTTGTCACTGAGAAGCAGGGTCGAAATATACTTTACATTCCACTGATTAAAATGCTCCAGGCACTGTTGAGCAAAGATGATGTTTTAGAGGAGGTTCTCACCACCAGCAGCTCTAAAGGAAGTGGATACAGTAACTATAGGGATGGTTCTCACTTCAGTGAAAATGCCATTTTATGACATTGTGAAAATGCCAAGTGTATTCACACTTTGCAAACCAAACATGTTTAAGTGGGGATGTCACAACATTAAACAAGTGACATATTTTTAATCAGCTGGGAGTTACAAACAAATTTGATTTTTCACATGTGATGCTGAAGGAAAGTAATTTTCCATCTTAATCTGTGTTGAAAATGTTTTATTTCCATTACTTCCTGATATAAAATCTGGTATAGAGAGTTATATCACTAAATTGCAACTACACATTTATGTTTAAAATGATTTTCAATGCATGCAAAGTTTGAGCCAAATCTGAGCTTCACAGATGAAGTTGTATAGTGTTTTTGTTTGTTTGTTTGTTTTTTAATGCTTTTTGTGCAGGCTTAGTGCTGAAATGCAGCCATTTCTACCTGCTCATGATCTAAAGAGCTCTCTAAGACAGTATTCCAGAGTTGTGGTTTCTTCTACGTGATTTTGTGCAGACATTTTTATCATCAAAGTGAACACACTATAACTGTGAGTCTTAGCATCCTACCTGAATTTATTTGTGTTCTTTTATTTTGAATGCAGGATTCGGACACTGCAGATAACTTCACCCAGGTGCCTGAGGACACGCCACCAGAGATTAACAGCATTGCAATCATCCTTGAAGGAAACATTGTCATGGATAAGATTCTCACAACCTCTCGCAGTATTAACAAAAATCGCCAGATGGCCAAGTACTATTATTCAAATTACAGTACAGTATATCCTTTTTTGATGAAGGTCAAATTAGGTAAACCCCATTAAAAATAAGTATATGTGGTGCTAAAGAGATGGTCTGACCTTTTGTTTATCTATCACCTGCAAATCGTTCAGCCAAATTTGACCTTTGATGGTCTCTGTCTAGAGAAGTTTCAGAATGAACAGCATGTTGATTGTTGTTATTGTTGTTTACAAATACTGAAATGAAAAAACATGTTTATAATGCCATTTTGTAAATTCTTATTTCAAAGTTGGCTAAACTAAGGTATGTTAAGTGCATTTATTTAAATTTCAGAACTGCCCACTTACTTTGGCACAGTATATTAACTTAATGTGACTTATCTTTATTGAGTTCCTGTCAACTTTGTTGAAGTGGATTACACTAAGATACCTCAAGTGAACTGTAATACAAATTTCAAGTGATGTCCACTTGTTTTGGCAGAATATATTAAGTTAATATGACTCAAAGTATTTGAGTTGTAACGGCTTGATTTGAATTTAACTATACTGAGATACATTAAGTTCTCACAACTTCAAAAAAAGTACAGCTCACTTAAATATTATAACTTCACACTACTTCACACAATTAAGTTCATTTACTTACTTTTCCCAAGGTAAACGGTTTCCTAAATTTCTTTAAGTAAACTCAACTTGTTAGAATTTACAGTGTGCCCAGGTAGTCTTTTTTTAACGGGGTTCAGGGGATTTTTTTTGAAAATTGGGCTGTTAAAGATGCAATTTCAATGTAGTTTGTGAAGGAAAGGAAGGCCAATCGCTGAGGTCCTCATCGTCATATTTTAATCATATTTTAATCACTGTCACGTTGGGGCAAAAGGGAAAACTATGGAAAGGGAAAGGTGGACCCAAATGCAGTATAACCGGAGGCAAAATCAGGAGAACAAAAGGCGAGCTTTATTGAAAAGCTGTTACAAAAAACAAAAGCAGACACACGGGGATGAAAAAACAAAGTAGCAACTAAGAACGAGAAAAAAGTAGCAAAAGAAAACATCCAAACAAAGTACAACCCAAAGATTCAAAGTTCAACTTAAACATGGGAAATTCAAAATCAAAACATACCAAAACGGGGCAGAAGCATGAGCAGGATCAGGAGCAAGAATCAGGAACATGGAACAAGGGTACAGAAAAACAGAAGACAGAATTCACAAGACAGAATACAATGACCAGACAAAGAGTGAGGGGAACCACAGAGACTAAATACACAGACACTAACGACATGAGGAGGCACAGGTGAGGAGAGAGGAGGAAGGAAACCAGGTGTGATAATGAGGGGGAGGAGCACAGAGGAACAGACCAGGAGGGAACAAGACAACAGACAGAGGGAGCCAGAGGGGAGAACTTAAAGGACACATGAGGGCATGGAAGAACAAAACATGAGACACAAGACATGGAGAAATCAAAACATGACACAAGACATGGAAAAAGCAAAACATAACACAAGACATGGAAAAAGCAAAACACAACACAAGACACAACAAGACATGAAAAAAAAGATGGAAATCATAAACAAGAAACCAAAAACCAGATACAAAGACAAACACAAACAGGAGTTATGACAATCACAAACAAATCAAATTTTCCCTATAGGCCTACTGAGTAAATTTTACGTTAAAGATATCATATATACAGCCAGCTCAGCTCGGAGCAGCTAGCAGAGTCCAAGTGAAGGTTTGCCAGCATGAGAGTGGCCAAGATGGTAATTTTGACCGTTTTCAAATGTATATGTGCAATAACTTTGACTGTGTTTTAATCTAGAATAGTTTTTATATAAAGTACATAAAAGACAAAGAAACTATGTTTTACCCATCTTGGCCATAAGCGGTCATAATGACCGCACATCATTTCGCGGAGTTTCATTATTACATTTTTTGTGCTTATTTGTAAATTTACTTGTAAGTTAATTATTATATGCATTATATCGCCTGGTTGGCACCATGGGCAAACACAAACTGGAGTTCCCACCTCCGTGAAACAGGAGCTGTTCAAGGTGCTGAAGTGACGCGACTCTGACTGTGTACCAGGGAAAGCCGAGGAAGACTGTCTGCACACCGTGTATGCAGGTGTGGACACCTTTAGTGGGGTGAAGGCAAAACCAGAGTCTGTGATGTACTACAACTAGTACAGCGAGGATGTTCCAGACCAGATGGCGAGGGCGGACTCCGTCAGAGGCTGTACCCGAAGATGGCCAGTGTCCTCTATAACATCCTCGACCTGGCTGGGATCAATGCCCGCATCAAATTCAAGGAGCAGCAGCAGGAGAGCCTGGAGGAAAGTCCTGCAGCAGCTGGCAGAGGAACTAAGAGCAGAATACATGGAGGGGAAAGCGGCCGCAGCAGGCGGCACAAGGTGGGCAGCAGCGGAAGCAACCACCGCAACAACAGCAGACACAGAGGCAGTGCTGGTCCGAAAGAGCTGCAAACGGAACCAAACGTCGGACACAAGCCCATGTGTGGTAACTGTGCGAGGAGAGCGGAGGTAATCCGTAGACTGTGACCAGGGATCACAACAGCTCTTTGTTTTTGTTTTAGATCAGCTCGTTTCCAGCTTTTTTGATTTTTTAAATTATATATATTTGATATATTATATATGAATTATATAAATAAAAGTTTCATGATCAAATAAGTTATTTTTGGTTGTTAGCTGAGTTTTCTCTTTAACATCTTGTGTAAATATATGCAATAATTATGGTTTACTATGTGTGATGATATGAGTATTGATAAATAGCTATAATTAAACGTGTTAAAATGTACATTTTGTTGTTATTTCGTTAGAAAAAAAAAAAAAAAAAAAAAAAAAATATATATATATATATATATATATGTAGTACATCACAGACTCTGGTTTTGCCTTCACCTATATAATGACACAATAAATGCATTCATCACTCAATTGGGTATTTACATGAGCGATTATAGAGTTCAAAATCCAGCGGTCCAAATTACAGCCTGGAGTTCTATAGCCCCAGATGCCCAGGTGTAATGACGCGCCTGATGTGCTGCACCATATCGAGAGTTGCTGACGCCTATTAATAACTACAGGCCTTCTATCTTTTTTATTATTATTATTATTATTGTTATTATTATTATTATTATTATTATTATTATTATTATTATTATATTACGTTTATAATTTTCAGGGAGAAAGAAGTAGCCTAGATCGAGAATATGATCAAAACTGTTTTACCAAAATAAAAAATGTCCAAGTTACTAAGTTACAAAATATTATCAGCATTTTATCAGATTAATGTCAATGATGGAGAAAAGAAATGACAGAACTCAGACAAACATACTGAAGTTCATTGCTCTGTGTGGCATTTTGAAAACATTCAAGTCAAGACACCAAATCACAAAATTTGTCATTCAGGGCTGTGTGGTTTGTTCCGTTTGTCATAGTGGTGTTGCCATACCCTGCTGTTCGATTGGCGAATACGCTCAACCAATTATATTCGGGGATACAGTGGTGATTGGCATGCCCCCAGGCCCGCCCCCTTACTGACAAAAAAATTCACTGGCGCACTAGCAGGGAGAAAGTTTTCCGCGCAAGGTGAGGAGGCTTTTGCTAGCGAGCAATCCGCGCGCGCAAGCAGGGGAAAGTATTGCCAGCGGACTCTGCATAGGCTAGAGCTGTTTTTTTCCTAGCAGGCCACAATATTGTACTGGGGCAGAGATGCAGGATGAAAAATAGCCCAGGAGTGCATGGAAAAGCGCTCGGGGGAAAAAAATGCACTCGTGGATGTTTGATTTGTGCGCGCGAACGTCTGATTTGCGCACGCATGATTTATGGCAGTATTCTATGCCCATAGTTTGGAGAAAAGTCAGAGAGGAAGATGGACTACCTGCTAAGTTATGAAAGTGTGTCTTGTAATTGATTACAGCGGTCTGTTGTACTTTACTATGAACCACAGTAGCACAATCACAGCTGACTTTCCCTGAGAACTGGCTTGTTGAGTTGACTCACTTCGCATCTGGTGTGAATGCACAGTAAAAAAGTAAACTCTGTTGAGAAGGATTAATGTTAATTGTGTTGATTTTACAAGCTGAATCGGCTATCAGAAATGTTGCCAATAGTATAAACTTAAGTTGTGCATGAATTTGCATCTAATGATCTTAGTCTATTGATATGGTTGTTTCAGCAGCATGCCACCCATTTCACCACCGAGGATCCAGATATCTCTTTGGCGGACACCTATAGCTGTCCTTAAGTGTTGAATTCTAGTAATTGTTTGGTTTTACACACACGAAAAAGAACATAGAGACACCTCACACATCATATATCTAATTTAGTAGTGTGAGAATTACAAGAAAGATGAATTTAAAAAGTTCTTACTGGTCCAGATCATACTAAGATATTGAAAAGAATTAAAATACTAATAGTGAAAAGAAAAACAAAAGAAATCAGTAAAAATGTTCAGGTTGTAAAATATACATGAGAGGTAAACTATACGTAATTAGTAAATAAAATAATTACAGCAATGGGTAAACAACTGAAAACAGCAAACTGAGCTGTGCTTAAAAAGAAAAAGAAGCTGAAAATTAGTTTTCAATGGACAGGAATTGTCATTTAGAATTAGACCACATAGATGCTATGGCTGTTTTGTATACAAGGTAAAGGAGGGTCATGATAAATTTGTAGAACATCATGGGCTATAGGAATGGGAGGATGTCATTTCAACAGGATGCACCACAGTAGATTTTGTTGAATATTTGCGACCCCAGAGGATGAAAAACCACCTGATGGTGTCAAGAAGCAAATGGGCAAGCCCATGTTGCAAGGGGGGGGGGGGTTAAGAGAAGAAAAATCCAAAGGAGCAGGGTTTTTGGCAGCATACCTACTGGAACAAATTGATCATGTTATAGGTCTGTCTGAAAAACAATGTTAGGAGAGGGGTGATGGTCCCTCCTGGTTATATTCGTTTGTGATTATATGTGTGAGCTAGTCAGGCACTTTGTTGATTTGATAAAATCAATTGAAGGAAAAAGAGATACATGGTAGTAGGTGTAGACACATTTTAGCTAAGGCCTGAGGTTTGTCCTACCAAGCAGAAGGATGCTCAGTTGGTTGCCAAGTTCCCAATGTTGGGAGGTCATAAGCCGATGGAGACTTCCATATCAAATATTTACAGATAATGGGAGAGAATTTGTGGATAAAATTGTAAATTTAATTTTACAAAAATCCTGAATTCAACAACATGTAGGAGCAGTTTATCATCTCCTCAAAACCAAGACATCTGTGAAAATGTATAGCGTCCTGAAAAACCGCATTGTTTCAATCTGCCAACACAGGTCTAAATTGGGTAGTGGCACTTCTGCTCGCATTGATGGCGTATCGCTCAAGTAAATTACGAGAGAATCAATCCCTTTTGGACAAAAAAAGGAAGATGTATTTTAAATATTTTACTGATTTACATGGGAGTATATTTACATATGTCTCTGACAGGCAAAAGCAGGAATAGGTGCTAGAGAGCCTTGAGAAGAAAAAAAAAGAGACAGAGGGAGACCTGGAGAAAAGGTGTTTGTGAAGGAGTTTAGAAGAAAATGGTTTAATGGCCACAGGAAGGTGAAGATTGAAGTAGATTACGGCCTCTTTCCCTCTATAGGTATAGTCCGAAGACCAAGGAGAATAAAAGTGTTCTTATTAGGATTTACATCTTGAAAAAGAAAGAAAACAAGGCACATGGTCTGGGTCAATCTACAGGACCAACAGTGTGAGTCTGGTGATAGTCAGTGACTAGTTTACAGCCTGCATGCTATAACTTGGCGTTGCTTAGAATGAAGGCGTCAAACAACTCACTTGGCTAAATAGACTACATAAAGTGTTTATTTCATGAGATCCAGCGTATGACAAGATCAGAGTGATTGTGAAGTTTGCGGGAATGATAAGCCCACTGGAAGTTTAGGCAAATCTGTCCCAGTGAGTCACCGAAACATGAGGAATAAAAGGGGAAATTAGGAAATATATCTGACCTTTTATAGGCACTGCTGAAATAAGGGCAGACGAGTTGGGTGTTGCCATTGAAAGGTAAAAGTAAGTATAGAATATTTAAAGGTCAGGGGATTGAGCAGTACATAAATAAGAGCACAATTGGAAATAAATAAGGATGAGGCACACACGCACACAGAAACAATGATTTATCGCTAAAGACTAAGCATTGCTTTTAACAATACTTGATAGTTTGATGGCCTTAAGCAAAAGTTTGGAAATGTAAGAGATTTATATAAGCAAATGTTGTTATTGTCCAGTCGTAGATTATATTAAGACAACATCCATTTAGCCCTAAAGCTGTTGAGGTCATTGCTTTTGTTGTTCAGTCTATTATAAATCATGGTGCCATTGTTGAATCGCTGATCTCGCCATGTATCGTCTTGCCTGAAAATAAATCAAAGGGGGGTGGAGTTAATTGAAATATCCTGAGGTCATAAATGTAGCTGGTTAGCATCCAGTAGATGGTGAAATATTAACGTTATTGAGTTAACAAATGCATATTCTAGCATTCCTGATCATCCTGACTTGCAGTTCAGGGTTGCTTTTATTATCAATGGTGAAGTTTATTTTTGGATGCAGATGCCATAGGGTTTTCTTCTCCAATTTATCTCTGTTTGCTGTGGAACTGAGAGGGGAACATTAGTGGTCATTGTGTGATAATGCACATGTTCAGATGTGGACAAGTATTGTGTATAGGTATTCCTATACAGGCGCATGGTTTAACTGAGACAAGGTCTCTACTTTGTTTTCTGGCAGAAAACAGTCCTAAAGTTTTGAAGGACAAATTTGCAATTTCTTTCACAAAATTTAAGGCGCTATTATACTCTGGAGGGTCGTGAATTGGGTTCCAATCACATCCAGGCAATTTTGGATGTTCGAAAATTGTGAAAGAAAACAAACAATTGCCTCTTAAACCTGGGTTTTAAGATGGACAGTGATTTTAAACTTGACCGGCAAATCGGTGCAATAGTTAAGTCCAGCTTCTTTCACCTTAGGCAGCTGGCAAAGGTGAAGCCCTTCCTTGCACAAAAGCACTTTGAAACAGTAATCCACGCCTTCATTACATCGCGGCTGGATTACTGTAACGCACTTTATCTTGGAGTCAGCCAGTCCTCCCTGGCGTGTCTCCAGTTAGTTCAAAATGCTGCTGCTCGCCTCCTGACTGGAACGCGTAAGAGGGAGCACATTACTCCCATTTTAGCCTCTCTCCACTGGCTGCCTGTGCACTTTAGAGTCCATTTTAAGATTCTTTTATTTGTTTTTAAATCCTTAAATGGTCTCGCCCCGCCTTACCTCTCTGAGCTGCTCCGCCCATACACTCCTGCCCGGTGCCTCAGGTCAGCTGATCAGCTGCTCCTGGAGTTACCAAGGGCCAAATGTAAGCTCAGAGGGGATAGAGCCTTCTCTGTTGCTGGTCCTAAATTGTGGAATGACCTCCCGTTATGTATTAGACAAGCCCCTTCACTGTCCGTTTTTAAAAAACGTCTTAAGACCCATTTTTATTCCTTGGCTTTTAATCCAGCATGAGACTCTGTTTCTGTTTTTGCTTTAATTTTATTTTAACATTGTTTTATCGTTTATTATTCTTTTTATACTGTTCTTTGTTTTATATGTCTTATTTCATGTCCTATTTTATGTACAGCACTTTGTGTCAGCTGCAGCTGTTTTTAAAGGGCTTTATAAATAAAATTGAGTTGAGTTGAGTTGAGTTATTGGATTTAACAGTCTATGTTGTCCATGGATTTATAATTTTGTGGAGATCTCTCAACCCATGTATGACTTTACACATGGAGGAAACATTTGACCAAGACTGACATTGACTAACTTGTGAGGCAGATATAACCTCTACTGACTTAAATTTACTGACTTAGATCAAGCTTGATTAGGCCTCTCAAACCACTGATATTCTTTTGAAGTTTTTGAAAATTTGTTAAAGGGTGGTAACAGCTGCTTTTTCCAAAAAGTTACGGACATAGCTGATATAACCATGTGTTATCTAACTGTTCGTGTTTTGCATGCTTCTCCCAGAGGAGAAAAATTACTCTTTTAACCAAAGCATGACTGTGGAACTAACAAAGGTGTTACTAACAATTTCGCGTATTAGTCTAAAATGTTGTACAGTACTTAATAGACTAGCTCTGCTTCCTGCAGGTCCAGATGGAGAACCACATCCATATCTGGAAGTGATACTTCGTCAAACCAGTGAAGTATTATTTGATACCCCCCCGCATTAACCCTAACTCAATTTTCTTTTCAATTGATTCTGCTGTGAAACTTCTGACCAATAGATCTCCTCATGTCTCATAAGATGTCATGTCATGTCATTGTCCGTAACCACTTATCCCTTTCCATGGGGTTGCGGGATGTTGCTGCTGGAGCCAATCCCAGCCTTGTCTCAGGGCGAGGGCAGGGTACTCCCTGGACAAGTCGCCAGTTCATCACAGGGCCCTCACTGATGAGCAATGTAGGGTTCAGTGTCTTGCTCAAGGACACTTCGACATGCAGCTCAGCCTTGCCTGGAGCCGGAATTTGAACCAGCAACCTTCCAATCACTAGTCGACCTGCTCTACCCACTGAGCTACAGCCGCCCCTGTCTCATAAGCAATTACGTAATAACATGTCTGATCAGGCAGCTGAAAATGTGGCGATAACTTGAGGTTTTTCTTTCTAGGAACAAGAAAGGATGTCGTAGTTAACACTAAGTTTGAATATCAATAATGTCTACCTGTCTGTGTAGTGGTACGCAGATATGAGGTTCATACAGGTTTTGCTGACCCAGTGCATCTCCAAAGGTAGCTGCATTTACATCTATCTCTCCAAGGGCAAGAAGTTGGAAGCACTGGAGCACCAGGGGAAGATGTCAGGAATGTCCTCACAGGCAATGAATACGAAAGAAGATCCAGTGACACCAATTCATAACATGATTCAGAGGAAACAGGATAGACTGTTTCAGGGAGTTTAAGCAAAATACAATTGAATAAAAATGTTGTTTGATGTATGTTAATTAGTTTGTGGATGAAATAACAGATGAGTTGTTGATGACAAGTACCGAGAAAAGCAGTAACATTGTCTATAGCAGAAGTGTCCAAACTTTGAATGGGGACCAGTAAGATATTAATGCAATTTTAGATTGAATGTAAGAAATAAATTGAAACATTTGAAATTTGGAAAATGTATGATATTGAAGAAATTGGGGTTGTATAGTGGTTATTAAGTGCTAATTTTAGGCTACATCAGGAGATTAGTATGACATGACAGATGTGTATGAGCAGATATACAAGACTGAGAGAGAATTAATTGATTCAGAGTGTTACGGACAACATACCACCCTAGATGGCAACGCTGCTGAAGTTGATACAACAGGATGATATGTTTGTCATGTTATGTAGAGTTAGACAGATTTTTGTGTTCTCATATGTATATCCATATGTCATGATGTGGAAATTGTTGTGGTTTTGTTGTAATCCTGTGATGTATGCAAATGAGCTATGGTAAGAGCAATAATCTTAATACTTTAATTAGGTTTTACTTCTTATACCATCACATGGTGATATATACATTTTGATAATATTTGAAAATAGGACCTGTAAAAAAGTTTGGAGTTCAATGACTGATTGGCATATGGTCATTCAATTAGAGGATAAAGGGTAATTGGTACTTATAAATTACAAAGGAGTCTCCCCGCCTGGATTGGCTTGAAGGCGTGGATGCTCCATAGTTGATTAGTAAGGTTTCCTATTTCTTTTTGATACTCCTTAGGAGGGGTATATTTTTGGAATGGGATGCAACAGCTGATCTGTGAGATTCCCCTACAACTACATCTGAGAAGCCATAAGCAAAGATTTCGAGAGTGAGAACTATTTTTCAGAGTTTGCTGAAAAAGTGTACCTGAGGGGAGTCCTGCAGATGAGGCTAAGGGTAGCCGAATTCAACCTAATTAGGATAAATAATGAGCTTATCTAGTCATAAAGTAACTTAAAATAATGTGCTATAGGGCGTAATAAGAAGTTAAGTAATTAGTTTTCCCTAAATTGAAGTTCACAAAAACACAAAAATAGGACTCTGCATTTAGCAACAGGATTGGATTAGGAGGACTTTGTTGAAAACAGACAAGCTGCAACAGGAGTTGGTCGAGGGTGTATTATTGCAGATGTGCTTGTAGGCCTTATTCGAGACGTAGTGGGTCTCGAAGGGGGGAATTATGTAGTAGCTGTGTGTTTCTTACACATCTTGGGTTCTAAGACAATAGTGAATAGGGGGAAGACAGGATGAGCAGGACCAGATGCTGACTTCACTCAGGTCAGCAATTTAAGTCTGAAATTGTTAATGTACAGATATTAGAATTGAAATTGCAATGATATATCTGTCTTTATCTACTAGCATCTTATGCCATATAAAAGAAGGTGGTGGTACCAGTTTTTCTTAGATAGCATTGAACACCAAAGGTATAAACAACTCCGTACTTGATAATTACGACACTTTTTTTTCCCTGTACCAAACTGACTCTTAAAACGACTCCAAAATATAAACCAAACTGTGACTTCTGTGTCACTTCAAACCCCTAGTTTCTATATTAAAGTTGATGAAAGTTGAGGATTTTCATGTGTTACATTAGAAGCATCTTGCTAATGTCACCCCATGACACATGGAAGAGAGCAGGAGCAGGAGTTGGCAATGTGTATTGATCAGGTATTTTATTTATTAATAATTTCTTTATGATTTTGTTTGTTTGCATGTGTCTCTATTTTTGCGGAATATAATATTTATTTTGTGCCTGTTGGAAATGATATTTGCTGAGGTGGTCCTTCATGATAGAGACAGAGCTTTGATGACCCTAAAAATGCTGATAGAAGTTGTTCTCCTCCTTGAACCGGCACCTTATCGTGGTAAAGGGATTTGAGCACCTGAATGATCCTAGGAGCTATGTTGTCCGGGGCTTAATGCCCCTGGTAGAGTCTCCCCAGGCAAACAGGTCCTAGGTGACATGTCAGACTAAGATCGGTTAGTCTTTGTCCCTAAAGAAAAACAAATCTGTTCCCACATTGGCCCAGGGTCTGTATGCCATATCATGTGGGTGTAATATCTCTTTTTGTTGTTTTGGGTCTACTGCCCAGCATATGTCGCATTTAGAGATGAAAGTCTTTATCTGTTCATTCATCCCTTGCCAATATACGCTCTCTTGCCCTCCTAAGACATCCTTCTACCCCTAAATGAGAGGAATGGACCCGTTGGATTATGTCAGCTCTGACTACGTCAGGTATCACTGCTCTCTCTCCTCTGAAAACTATGCCATCCTGAAAGCTCAGTTGATCTTGGAATGAGTGATAGTGCTGGGTGTCTGTTTGTATGTCAGTTTTGTTATGTGGCCACCCAACCAGAATCATCTCTCTCACTCTCTGTAGCTTTACATCCTCACTTGTAGCAGATCGAATGGAGCTCAGTCACTCAGCAGACGAAGGTAAGTAGCTAACCATGTTTACAGTCTCCAACTCTGTCTCACTTTTCTACCATAAGTGTACTGATGAAATCTTTCCATCCCAAACACTATGGCTAAGCATTCTTTTTTTTTTGGCATCACCCCTCTCTGTGGGTGTGAATGCTACCGGTTTACCTCTCGGAGTTAGTGCAGCTCCTAGTCCTGTTTCAGATGCATCACATTGCAGTGTCAACTCGTCCTCTTGGTCATAGTACTTCAGCACCGGACTGTCAGCTATTTTGTCTTTTAGCCTTTGAAACGCAGCCTCATGTGTGTCAGTCCATTCCCACATGTTCTCTTTGTGGGTCAGTTGTCTGAAAAGCTCACAGTCATCTGTTAGGTGAACATAGAACCTTGAAAAGTAGTTTACCATACCCACCAGTCTCTGTGCCCCTTTCACATCTGTCGGCCTGGACATCTCCCTGATTGGGTCAGTCGCAGCCCCTCTGCTTAAGCAGGTGATCAATGTAGGGTGCCTCCTGTCATCGTAGTTTCAGCTTATCAAAATTCAGTTTAATGTTTCTTTCTCTCCACCTGGTCAGAAAACATCTGAGTTTCCTGTCATGATCTCTGTTTGCATCCTCCAGTGTCACACCTTCACCCGTGACCAACACATCATCTGCGATGACGTATATTCCCTCATATAACGAGTGCTTGTAGGAGCTTCCTATGGAAAACTTCTAGTGCTGGGCTTATCCCCATTGGCATTCTCAGCCATCAGAACTGGCCAAATGAGGTGGCGAATGTGGTGAGATAGCTCGACTCTTCCCCTCGCTTGACATGCCAGAAGCCGTGTTTCACATCACAGACTGTGACTTTGAGATTTTGAAAGTTCTGGGAGGATGTCATCAATTGTAGGGAGGGGAAAATGGCTCCTCTTCAGTGCTCGATTCAGTGGTTTTGGATCTATACAGATTCTTGTCCTTCCATTTGGTTTCATCTAGTGTTGCTTTCGTCAACAAAAAATATGAGTAAATATCTTTGTGAATGAACCTTTATCACATGACGGAAACGAGACGAGACACAACGTAAATGGTGGTCAGGTGATGAAAACTATAATCATATATATAATGCTATATTGTTGAAGAATAAAAACGGGAGTAAATGTGGTTTACAACATAAAAACTCTGCTAAAGTATCTCTTCATTTTCAAAACGAGACAAGAGAAATGTAATACCGTTATTTCGTCTTGCTATTATTGTTTTTTGCAATATTTCTGTTTCCTGAGTCTCAGTTCAGGTGCTGCATCAGGTCGCACTGCACAGATGCAGGCAACGCATCTTCCTCAATCCCCACTCGTGTGGCATTATTAAGAAGATAACGTTAATGATAACACAAGACACAGAGTTAAGCCTGGCACAAAGAAAGGTGGCCGGCCAGCCGGGGTTCGGTGTTCCCTCCGGTGTCCCCTGTCAGTCTAAACCAGCGGATAGTTTATATTCATATGGATGCTGTTATAATGTGTAGTGATTGAGATATTGACCCACCAAACATCCTGGAAAGTTACAAAGTTACGTTTTTTGCTCTAAATTACATAATTACATGATTGTCATCAGTAAACTCGATACTGTCTGACTCACCTGCGGGGACAGAGGCTGATTTCTGCGGGAAAGTTCACCAAAATGTCGGTCTCTAGGGCTGATTTATTTTCATCACAAACACTCGGTGAGTTAACGTTTTTTGCTGGTGACAGACAATGTTTTTAGGGCAGAAATGTGAGGAAGAGTTGGTAGGAGGACTGTCAGGAGGACAGACACTTCTCCATGAACCTAACAGTAGGCCAGCCAAATGTGTGTGTGTGTGTGTGTGTGTGTGTGAGAGAGAGAGAGAAAACAGAACAAGGAATACATAAAAAAATACAAACAAAAAAGAAAATAAATAGAAAAAAGAATAATGAATAATAACATGAGGTGTGTTTGTTTGTGTGTGTGTGTTCGTGTGTGTGTGTGTGTGTGTGTGTGTGTGTGTGTGTGTGTGTGTGTGTGTGCTGCATTACTAAAAGGAGACTTAAGTACAATTTTCATTGACTAAAACTAGACTAAAATGTCATCAGTTTTCGTCGACTAAAACTAGACGAAATTAGTCATGGATAATTCTGACTAAAATAAGACTAAAATGCTCAGACTTTTAGTCGGCTGAAACTTGTGTTACGGCCCCAAACTGAACACAACCAAAGACTCGAACAAAAAGAGGCCAGTAACATATAAAGGACACCAACTCACAGTCAAGTTTAAATGTTTTTATTTAACAAAATCAACAACAAAGTAGAACACAGCAAAAGACTGTGAGGCCAGCGCAGCCTCCCTCCTCCTGCAACACACCTGTAATGAGAGAGAGAGCGACGCCCTGATACTCTCTCCTTTTACCTACTCAGGTGATTGCCCACACCTGAGCTCAGGAAGGCAGAGCAGGGCGGAGACAGAGGACACACACACACATATAGGGCACTAACTTGGCCACACGTAACACTTGATTAGACTAAAAAGAGTATAACCGTGACTAAAACTAATAAAAACTAAAATGACAATTTTACACAAAGACTAGACTAAAACTAAGATTAAGACAGGCCGCCAAAAACAACACTAGTTTCATCACAGCGACCATATTACTTATCCAATCTGTACTTCTTTCTATTGGAGTTATGATCCCTCTTTTCTCCAGATCATTCAGTTTCTGTTTCAGCGGGGCCATCACAGCAACAGGCACTCTGCGCTTTGGCAGTTTCACTGGTTGCACACTCTTGTCTATTTCAATGTGGTATTCACCTTCCATACAGCCATCACCAGTGAACAGATCTTCAAACTCGCCTCGCCTTTCATTCTTTTTTCACGATGCTGTCAATGGCCATGATATTCTCATACTGTACTTTGATTAACTTCATGGCTTCGCTGGCTTTTCTGCCCAATAATGGGATTTGTCATTCTGGTCTAATACTTGAAACTCCACTCTGTACAGTTTGTTGTTTCTGGGGTTTCTGACTTTGACCTTGCATTTACCTAGTGGCTTCTGCTCGGTTTTATTGAACATCAAAAGCACTCTCTCAGTTGGCTCCAGCTGTGTGTCTTGGTTGAGGAAATATATGGGGATGATACAACAACATACAATAATTATGTTAATTGAAATGACAAATGCTGATCATTTAATGTATTCAGCTTATTTTTACTAATGTTGTGTACCAAAAAGTTGTCAATTATGACAATAAAAATCTGAAATACTAATATCTTATTCTATTGGTGATCTTTAAAATAACACTTTAAAGATACCGAATGCTTAACATGAGTTTAGTATTTATTGCCACTTAAGTATTTTGTTACATTAATATAGGAATATAAGTGACAGTCAACCTAAATACATTAAGTGGCTTTAAAAAATGTTTCAAGTCCAACGAACCATTAAAGTGTATGCTGTGCACAATTTGTTGTTTACAGTATACATTATTTTGACATTAAATATTTAGGTCATGTTGCCATGAACACTGAAACACAAATTTAGGTTTTGTTTGTGATAAAATAATAAGTTTGTAAAAACAGAAAATTATGGCAGTTTTATGTTAACACAGTAAAACAATTTTGTGTTCAGCATAACTGTGCAACTCTTGTTTTAATTATGTAGTCAAGAAAGTAACTACGTGACTGACTGTAAGTTCAAACAACTATTGATGTCTATATAGTGCACCATTTAACAGTGTATGCCATTTCAGCATTACATATCTAAGTTGTATTGACGTAAACAGTATAGCACAAATTTAGGTTTTGTTTTGACTTAAAGATTTTAAGTTACACAAACAAAGAAATGGAAGTTGTACTCAACCTTTAATGTTGCACAAGTCTGTGTTGTTAATTGGCCTTCAACCAAATAGGCTACTTCAGCTTTATTAATTTAAAGCTAGGGTCTGTAATGTTGTTCAGAAACAGATTTTGTTATACTGGGTGAAATGGTCCCGCTATCCTGAAAGTAGTCAATACATTAGAAATGGCTGTGACGAAATAGGCTCTGGATAAAGAAAGAAGTCAGACCCGAGTCAACATCCATGCGCATTTGAGTGGTGGAGACATCTGGGCCATGTGAAGGGCCTGAAAAGTGATGAAGAGGTTGCTCGCTTTCTGTTGGACATGTAATGATTTGTTTTTTATGGGGGGATTTGTTATTTTCATGAAACATGTAAGGTTTGCCAAGTTGGCTACGTTTGTAGGTCGTATTAGCCCAATGCTAACATTAGCTTCTCCGTGTGTTGTTTCTAAAAACAACAACTGGGCGGACTCATTTGCCATTCTCATGGCTAATCATGAGAATGGCTAATGAGTCAGTGTGTTCAGCTGCGTCGGACGCTTTCGGAGCTGCAGGTACCTTGTCAGCTTCGATTCAGCATGCCAATTCTGAGGAGGTGGGCCATCGGACGTCTGAGCCATTGGATTGGTTGTGTGCCAGCTGAATGGCCATTCTGATTGGCGGTGTGCTAGAGAATCAGCGCAGTGTGTGGGAGGGGCGGAATACTGTGGGTGCTTTGTTTTTCTATGCACTCCTTTCCATCATTTCTTGTTTTCATGTTTTCATGTTTTGCAGTACTGGCACGAGACTAGCAGTTATGTCCGTTCAAGACGAATTAATTTGTGTTCCTTTGATAATGCCTTCCTGCATGTTTAGTAGGCAGCTGTTTTTATCGTAAATAGTTAAGTTTGTTTTGATCGAAAGTAAAGAGAGTTGCGTGCATAAGCCTCTTGTTTACAACTAACAACACGAGCGCAACCCGCTTATTGTATCTCGCGCAAGCACAGAACGTACACGCTACTGCGCAAGAGGCAGCACGTCGAAGCCACGTGTTCAATGCAACTTTAATGGCGAACGGGTTAGACAAGAGGCAAGGGAGTGGTCAGAGAGTGGTTGGATAAGGCAGTTGGACGTCTGGGCCGTGTGTGTGTGTGTGTGAGAGAGAGAGAGAGAGCTGTTTTCACAATATTAAAAACTCATCAAATGTGGACAAAAGCAAAATTTTATTCACCCGCCCAATGTATTATTTCCAGATAACGTTTACATTTGGCCCGGATCCGTTTTAAGCCCCTTGTCTCCATTTCTAGCTCAGATACGTTTTCTGATTGTGGACATCAGTTTCGTTCTGCACCGGTTTCACCGCAGATACTGCTTCGATCTGTCTGTAGGCTCCGCAAACAGCCTAAGCTATGTGAATTGCTCTGCTCATGATCATGATAGTCAGCCCTGCATTCATTCCAAGCTACATTCTATGCTTTTAACAAAATTGCGGCGGTCTGTGAATGCGAACCACTGTAGGCTATAGGCTACTCAACCTCCTCTCTGCACAGAATGGGATAGAATACCAACATGTACTTGGGAATTGCGACAACACACACACTGAAAAAAGTGATACTTTGGGTCAACTTTAAAAAATCACTGTAATTTGTTACACCTAAATTTATTAGTTTTTCACAAAATAAACTTATGATTTGGTTGAAAACGTGAATTTTGATTTAACGTAAATAAATGTTGTATTCTAAGACAAAGCAAAAAAATAGCTTTCATTCAAAGTAAAAACATTATTCATTACAAAGACCATAAACTATTTTTTTTTGTTGCTTTTTTACAACTTATTTTTTTTAATTTGGGAAAACCTAATATTTACCATTATATCCAATTATGAATTTTACTTTGGAATAAACTAATTGAATTGCTGTAATTCGGTTACACCCATTTTTTAAAAAAAAATTCTCAAGTTAAATTTCTGATTCAGTACAAAGTATTTGTTTAATTATACCATAATCAATACATTTTCTTTAGTCACAAGCCAAAGTATTACTTACTTACACATACAATGATATTTTTTTGCCTTTTTAAAAACTGATATATCGCCATAAACAAATTTCATTCCCTGTAATATAGGACTAGAAAAATCAAAAGAAGCTGGCTGATGTACTCAAACAGAAATGATGGCTTGCACTGCATGAAAAGTGGGATTTTGTCCCACCTCCGGAAATCTCCCTAATTTTCAGCAGTTTACAATTTACAGCCTGTGAACATTGCATTCCTCTGTGCCACATTTTGATGAAAGGCACCATGATGTATGTGGAGGTCACGGAGGTGCGAATGGCTCTAATTAGCATACGAATAGCAGCTTAACCATGCCTGGCCTGGCTTGAATCTCCTACTACTTTTCCCACTACATTTAAGCAAGTAAGATCCAAAAAGGTCCACAACACTCATACTTAGTTATCACACTCCTCTTGCTTCCAGGAGCTTTAAAAACAATCAATAAAGACTATCAGTACTGCGCGATTCACTGAGTATGGACACAACACATCTATGAATGCACCTGAAAAATAGTCACAGTGACCTGTGATGGAAAAATTCCTTTTCATTATGGGTTGATGAATTTTGAACTATTTTGTTGAATATGATTTCTTAAAAACATTTATCTAACTTGCTTCATGTGACTGATATCTTATGCAAATGTATGAAGACCTAACCTCTGCCTTATATGATTGTAATAGAGTCACGAACCAGCCAAAACTCAGATAGAAAGTCGCCCTCTTGTCTCATGTTTTATGTCTGATAATTTTATGCTTTGCACAGAGTCCCAGGTCATGCGTCATGAAGTTTTAACTTTATGTCTTGTGTCGATGAGAAGTGTGTCTGATTGGGATAGTCGTATGTACGTACTGTATGTGTGTAGCTTAATCACTGCTGGCGCCGAGAGTGCTTGTCTCTTCCCCTGACCTTGTTGTTATCTGTGTATAAATTGTGAACACTCCTTTACTCTGGGCTCATTTTCGCTCGGCTCATGAATTTGGCTGCGTGGTGGGTCCATCTGCAGATGGTTGGATTAAACTTACAGAAAAGACAGATCTGACTTACTCTTTTATTGACAGAAATTTCCACCACAGACCAAAAATGGATCTAATCTAATAAGTCTTACCCTCTTTCTTCTCAATCGACTCCGAGCTTAACTCTTCACAGCTCCCGCCTGCGATGCAAGATCTGGTTGTTTGTACCTGAAGCTTCTGCGTAGTGTTTCTTAATATGTCTTACAGGCAGCTGTAAAACAATTAAATGAGAAGGGTATGAATGAAAAAACATAAGTCACAGTAAAATTAAACAAGGAAGGAGAAAACAGTATGTTGCTTATACACAATGGCGTCATTATCAGCATCATGTATATCTGAATTTGCAGCTCCGAGCAAATAGGAGGTCATGGCCTCGTTATGCGGCGAGGTTATTCTTTGAAAACAAAATGCTCACAGCAATAAACTTTTGTGTCCCTCTGCAGCAGCTAAACTCTCCATGGCGACCTGGCAAATCTCCTCCTGTCAGTGCAGGCCTCCTCTCGACAATGACCATGCCACTAGCTTAGCTCCTGCTAGCTTGCTTAGCTCCTGCTAGCTAGCTTAGCCAAACTTGCTTCGTGTCCAATAAAACACAAATACTTCGACTGCGATGGAGAGTCCAACTCTCACACTCTCACAGCATGTTGTCCTACAACAGTTCATAGTCCGGTTCTGATAAAACACGACAGTGACGACACACACAATCCCCTGTTAGCTGTTCCAGCCATTAAGCAGCTTCTTCCTCCTCACTTTCCGATCTACCAAGTGTAAGAATTCTAAAAGGTCATGACCTCTCACATAATAAGAATTTAAATTTTAAACCTATTTTAAACCATTCAGAACCCATGAAATTATATTTTAAAGTCACACATTTCAAACAGAAATTATTTGTACATTTTACTATCTTATTTATCTCAAAATATTTCATGCCAGCCTTCTTAACAACTGGCATCTTATCTTTAACTTGATCCCAGGAGAGATTTTTTTTTTTTTTTAATAATTTTGTGTATGTTTTTTTTTTAACACAACATTGACCATTGCTAATTTTTTTTATTTATGTATTTTTTAAAATTCTGAATATACAAATAGAACATGGCTTCCTGATTGCTATTTAACAAATTATTTGCACAACATCATATGGAAATGAAGATTTTGAGGAAGCAAAATAATATGATGAAAAGTAAAATTAATAAATGACATATGTGAAAAGGAGTGAGAAGAAGCATAGCTTGTTAGCTCTCACCCCTTTGTCTAAATAAAATTAATACATACATACATACATACATACATACATACATACATACATACATATATACATATACATACCCATACATATATCTACATACACACATATACACCCACATATACACACATACATACACACACACAAAAACACATACACATACACACACACACACACACACACACACCCACATTCTTTACCTTTCATCACCATGCCACATCAATTAATAAATGATAATCACCAATGCTCATTAATGACCATTATCCATTGTACCCGCTAAATAACATGTGTTTATACATTTTCTTGAACTGGTTGATATTTGGACTTTGCTTGAGTTCCTCACTTAGGTTGTTCCATAGCTTGACACCAGAAATAGATATACAGAAACTTTTCAAGGTTGTTCGTCTGTTTATTCTTTTGAAGTTATGTTCCCCTCTTAATTGATAACCTCCCTCCCGATTTCTAAATAAATTTTGTATATTTTCTGGTAATTGTCTGTTTTTTGCCTTATACATGATAATTGCTGTTTGGTAAGACACAATGTCAGTGAATTTCAGTAGTTTTGATTGTATAAAAAGTGGATTTGTATGTTCCAAGTAGCTGACCTTGTGAATAGTCCTTATTGCTCTTTTCTGCAGGATAGTAAGTGACCGTAATGAAGTTTTGTAAGTGTTTCCCCAGACCTCAGCGCAGTAATGCATATATGGCAAGACCAGTGAACAGCGATCCAGTAATTGTTTTGCTTTGTGTATGACTGCAATGCTTCTTGAAACTTTGGACTGCACATGTTTGATGTGTGGTTTCCAACTCAGTCTGTCATCTATTATAACCCCAAGAAATCTGTTTTCATGCACCCTTTCAATTTCAACCCCATCTAATTCTATTCGCACTTTTGTGTTCCTTGTGCATTTGCCAAACAACATGAACTTAGTCTTACTTACATTTAATGATAATTTATTCCAGTCAAACCATGTCTTTAGTTTTGTTATTTCCTCATTTATAACTGTCTCCACTTGTTTAATGTTTTCTCCTGAGCCAAAAATATTTGTGTCATCTGTGAAATTGACCAGTGTTAACCACCTAGATACTTTACACATATCATTGATATACAGGATAAACAATTTGGGGCCCAACACTGACCCCTGGGGCACCCAACAAGCAATGTCCAAATATCCCGAGCAGTGATTACCCAACTTTACAAACTGTTGCCTTCCTTTCAGATAACTCTTTATCCATCAGAATGACTTTAGCAATTTTCATCTGGTTAGGAAATGTACCAGTTTGAAAAGACAAATTGCAGATGTGTGCTAATGGTTTTGATACCCCTTCAATGACCTGTTTAATTAATGACATATCAATGTCATAATCTGTAGATGTTTTATTTTTACACACTTTTACTATGTTGATAATTTCATTTTCCTCTATCGCTTTCAGGAACATTGAGTGGGGATTCCTTATTATTAATTTATCCATGTAGTCTCCATCTGGCTCTGGACTTGGGATGTTTTCCGCTAGCTCAGGACCAACATTTATAAAGAACTGATTAAAAATATTTGCCACTTCATCCATATTATAATTTTCGTTATTATTTATAACAAAATATTTAGGCAATTTGTTTTGTTTAGCACCATCTCTAATAATATTGTTTAGCATGTTCCATATCCCTTTCATATTGTTTCTGTTATCTTCTAATTTCTTTTTATGGTATTCTTTTTTGCTTAATCTTATAATATTAGTTAACTTATTCTTATATCTTTTATATTTATCTTCTGTCTCTTTTGTTCTTTGTGTTATGAAATTCCTGTAGAGTAAATTTTTCTTTTTACATGCATTTCTTAAACCTTTAGTTAACCATGGATTGCTTTTATGTGCTAGTTTTTTATTATATCTCTTAATGGGACAGTGCTTATCATATAATGAAGTGAATGTAATCAATAATTTGTTGTATGCATTATTTACATCTGTTTCATTATATATTGCATCCCAGTCCTTTGCCATTAATTCGTGTTTTAGAGTAGCTATTGTCTCCTCTGTTCTAATTTGTCTATATTGTTTATGTTCCTCTATTTCAATTCCATTATAATTATTGTCATATACTGTGAATACTGGAAGGTGGTCAGTGATATCACTAATTAATAACCCACTTATTGTCTTATTTTCTATTACATTGGTAAATATGTTATCAATCAGAGTTGCGCTATGAGATGTTATTCTGCTGGGTCTAGTGATAGTAGGAAATATGTAAGCTCTGCCGTAGATGACTTGCCTTATTAACCATCTGTTGGAAGAAGGTGAGTATGAGCTTCTGACTTGTAACGCGTGACTACAGTGGGCTTTGAAAAAGACAGAGAAATTAATGTTTGTAATTATGTAAATCTGTCCATCCATCTAATGTCACTCATTCAATGATAAAAAGATGCCTTGCTTAACAACCTTCCTCAGTGTTATCCTAAGAAACTCAACACTGTATGTAACAGAAGGTGACTATGACGTTCTGATCTGGCAGGAAAGTGACTCAGAGCAGGCTATAAAAGATAAAATAATGTATTAGATCAAGATACGTAACACCCTTTTGTGTATTATGCATTATGGGACTTGCACTGCTCTTGGTTTTCCTGGTCCCGATAACTTGGTCATGACTTGGTCTGAGTTTAAGATGGTCCTGACAGCTATTTTTAAGACATTCCCACCAAAAGATGTTGACAGTTTCTTGGGGAATTCATTTAAATGTAGATGGAAGCTTGATAACCAACATTCAGATTTAGTAGTAATTAAGTAAAAACACAGAAAAAGGAACATCACATTGCACTTTCCTGACTGTATACTGTTTAATCAAGCATATCAGGAAAAGAAAAATCAGCATTTAATTTAAGGGGTGTTGTTTAGTGTTGATTCCCTTATTTCTCATTAATAGGCTGTTCAAACTTGTGTACTTTTGTTAAAGATATTCCCTGTAACTCTGGGGGTGATGCCAGTGTTTTGTCCCTCTGTACATTGTCAAACTGCACCAAATGTCACCATGCCATTCAGCTCTTGGAGGAGGTACACGCTGCTTCCAAAAACACACTAAGCTCCTTCCAATCTCCCACCTGCCCTTCTGCTTCTTCAGTCTGCCTCCCCCTCTCTCTCTGAGACCACCCACTCTGTCCTGTGTTGCCTGCAGTCAGCAGCCATCCTCTCAGGGCCTGGTGGCCTCTCCTGAGCTCTCAACAGGAAGTGGTAGGTGGAGGCTGCGGCCCCGCTCTGACCAGGCCTCTGTCGGCACCACAGAGTAGGAGGCTCACGAGATGGAGGTGGTGGGAGGACTGTCGCCCCGAGACAATGATTTCAGGTCAGTTACATAACATCGTCCTCTGAACGGATTTTGGATGGAAGGTTTGGAAGAATTCAGAGGCAGGTAATGCGATGATGCAGCCATGCTCATGGGCCACTTGGCATTCCATGCAAAATGGAAGACCTTCGCCCACGTGGGGCACCGCAAATGTGCACATCTGCATACAAAGGGGAAAACTAAACAGAGAACAAAATACAGCTGGACCTGAATTAGTATTTCCCAAACAGACCAAAACTGACCAGTCGGATATCAAGTCAGTCAGTGTGAGCCACTTTTGGGTTTTTTTTCCACTTTGCTAGTGCTGTTGTTTCAGGGGGCGGTGTCTGCAACAGCTGACTTTTTGTTTTATGATGAGAATTTATTTTGTCCTGAATATTTCTTTTTTTCTGATTTCTTTCATGCCTGTGTGGGTTCAAGTAAAATGTTTCTCTCAGAAGTGTAAGGCACCTACTTTCCCTGAAATAACAGTATTAATTTTGAATTGACCAAAGCAGACTTGACTACACTCACATGCGGAGTTATATTTAATGCTATTACGAAGTTTTCAAAGATATTATATGTCAGAATTCTGCATAAAAAAAATATCTAAAAACAACTATGCTCTTGTTATTTATATTGTAAAATTGTCTATGTATACTATCTCAATTGGGAGACACAGCTGTAATGTAGTTTTGTGGTGTAAATATTAGCAACAACTAATATTTTGAGCCTTCAGCCCAGAAATATGAATATTAACACATTTTAAGCAGCAGTATCAGTTGAACTGCGGCGTCCTGTGTGTTGAAAAAGGCTGGTGCAGGTGCGGCTAATGACAGAGCTGGTGCGGACCAGAAAATACAGGTCAGAGAGCAGCAAGATGGAGGAGCACAGCACTGCGCACTGCAGGCATCTGCTGCCCAGAAAGGAAATGGACAAGATGAATGACATGTGTTCCTACTAAAACTCTGTAAGGTTCAGCAGGAACACATGGGCATAAGCACAACAGACTACAGGGAAACCCACACTTAAAGGGTCAGTGGTATCTTGCCTTGTAGAAATTGCTGATAAAAGTCTAGATGGTTGGACCGGCTTTCAGATATCTGATACTGGATTCCTGCTGTCATGGAGTTTTTTTGTGTGATGCTCACAGCAAATATTCAAAAGGCACATGCACAATCACCACAAACCAAATAACATTAGCCTTTCAAGAAGCGGTTGCAGCAAGAAAATCAAGAAATATGCATATTAAGTTACATATTCAAACTTGAAAGATGAAAAACAACTACAAGAAGCGGTAACATTAGAGGTAGGAGATAAAATGTGCTGTCATTTTAATTAAATCTTTAAGTAGGGATCAACTGGTACTTTTTTTTATTGCATATCTTTAATATTGGTTCTTGTAAAAGCTTACAAAATATTATAACACCACAAAAACAGAAACATCTGGGTAATGGCAAATATCTAACAACATTAATGCAAGGTTTGTGGCATTAAAAGCAGCTTTGAGGCTTCTCATGAAACCCACTGATCAGTCCCACCGTGATCAAATACAATATCAAATCAAAGGATCGTGATGATGGCAGACAAACAAAGAGTCACTGAAATCCACCTCAAAATCCCCAATCAAGGATCAGTATCAGCAAAGTGACATATCAGCCTAACCCTGCACTTCACACGGAGCAGACGGTGGCCACAGGAAGGTCTCAGCTGCTGCCCACCGTCCCGCAGGAGTGTGTGTGGTGGCACATGAAACAGAAGGAGACAGTAATGCTTTACATCTCAGGGTTACATACACCTTGGCCCGTGCCGGATAATGGACCCAGGTCACTGATACTAAATGCTGTTATTGACTCAAACCAGGGGGAACAGATGGAGACAGTAAAGAATAGATATTTATTGTTATCCAATAGCCCTGTTGTTTCATCCTCCCTTTTACATCCACAGAAAGAAAATACTTTCCTGTTTGATTTGCTGCTGCCGCAACATCCCAGGAGTGCGGCAAGAAAGATTTACTGCTGTTCAATCATGGCTGACCCCTCACCCAGCTGTAACATTTGAATCTCACGCTCTGCTTCAAGCCCGGCCTTTTTTTTTTGTTTTCAAAGCATCACCTCTCTCTCGTTCTCTCATCCCCTCTCTCTTTCTCTCTCTGCACCGTCAGGTCCCATCCTGCGATTGAGATTTCACTCCTCAGTGTTTTGACACGCTCTACAGCCCTAACAATGATTACAGCATCCTGCAAGACCGCATTAGCACTGCATGACCAGGCACCCTGGTGTGTAAATGTGTGTGTGTGTGTGTGTGTGTGTGAACGGCAAGGTGTGTATGCTGGGTCTCATGTATTGCAGCTGTAGCTGCCATGCTTGCCACCACAGTTGCCAACACCACCACAGCAGCCACATTGTCTCAGTGAAGCTTAGGGCTGGCTACTGTAATT
Source organism: Sparidentex hasta (assembly GCA_030272975.1). Lineage (NCBI taxonomy): Eukaryota > Metazoa > Chordata > Actinopteri > Spariformes > Sparidae > Sparidentex > Sparidentex hasta. Next base: position 49,317 of record JARJLU010019293.1, on the reverse strand, counting down.
TATCTTCTTGGTGTGTTGCGGGGGAGAACTTGAATCCCTTGTTACTTGATAAAGGGCAGATGATCAGATTTAATGCAAACACACACACACACACACACACACACAAACACACACACACACTCTAAGGCAATATCAACATGAATACATTTTCATTTTAAAGATTGTTTCAAAAGAAAAACAATGAGTTCACATTTGCTGAAATGTTTATAGATTTCATACATGTGTATTTGTTACTTTTAAAAGTGTATTTATAATGTATTTGCTTTACAGTTTATCTAGCTGCAATGCTAAATGCTCACAGAAATACAGTTAATTTCACCGGTATGGCTAATGCTGAATAACACACGCAAAATGGATGAAGACACCAACAGCAAGCTAAACAAAGCCATCATGTCTAGCAAACTTCTAAACATCGATGCAGGAAAACAAATCAGTTGATGGTAGTAGAAAAATGTTAGCGGTTGAGTCGTCCCTCATCACTCCTGCGCAGGAATCCTCATATTTGCTAAAGGTCCCCCCAAATGTGAACGGAGCTGCTTGCGCTGCTTGGGACAGAATATAGGCACTTATGTTGATTTTTACAACCAACAACAGAGCACTTCGCTTGATATCGCCTATCACCACGCAGAGGTCAGCCTATGAAAATCTCTCCTTTCGTTACGTAACGGAAGGAGCTGAATCTGAACAGCCTGTTGGAGCGCCGCTTTACCAGTGGGTGGGCTGCAGAGACCAATGCTGGAATTGCTTGTTTTCCTCATTCTGGGAGTTGGCAGGCTCAGGGAGGACCAGCTTATATATGTAGAGACCAGAGAAAAACGTATTAGTGAAGCGGTAATCTTGGTTCCCAACTCATTGTGACCATCGTGTCAGGTGTACTCAAAACAAACTAGGTCTTGCAAAGTATCATGTGCGAACCCTGTAATCAGTGGAAAACCGGTCTACCTCCTGAGCCAAAGCTGCCACATTAAATCGAATGGAAGAGGAAGAAAGGAGGCAGAGGCTAACACAAAATACATCTAGGGAAGTTCCTGAATTCACTGCTCTCCGCAATCAATGAGAGAAAATCTGTTCCTCCTGATAGCGGGACCTCAAATGTCACAAATCGAAATGTGTCTACACGAGATTTGACCACAGCTGTGTATGAAAGTTACACTTTAAGTGTAAGTGACAACTGATGTAGATCTTTGGAAGCCCAAGTGAGAAATGTATTTTTGTTTTGTAATACTGATATGGCCATAAGAGGCTACTATCCCATGTTCTATCAATAGAGTATGTATATGTTCTATTGATCTGTTCACTAAACACAATGTACATACTGTACACATTTTTTTTGTTAGCAAGTTATGATTTCAACATTACTGTCTGTTGTTTTGTTTTTTTTGTTTTTTGTTAATGCTAGTCTCTTGCCATCACAGCATCCTCCAGCATCCTCGAAATTTTGTCAATCTGGCAAAAACCCATCCTGACCTAAAATATTTTTAAATATCTAAAATGAGTCTGCTTTGACAAATATATGTTAATTCTTTGAATCTATACAGTGCACGTGCAGCTCTGTACAAGTATCAACACATATCCACACATTGGTGCGATAATAAAAACACTTTTGTCTTCTGTTTTCTCATATATCCTCTTGAATATTCATGGGCAAACAGACCGACAAAGACTCCGATTCTTTCCATCTCTGTGTTTTCAGTCCACGTTTCTGCCCCACCTCAGCATTAAGTATGAAGCCATTGGAGCTCATTGTCTCTGCGGAGAGTTAACAACTCCCCACGGGGGTTGTCACATTGCAATCAAGCAAGGCAATATGTCTACAGCAGCAAAATACTAAAAGAAAATAAAGAATGAGGAGAGACTGGCTGCTTTTCATCCCCAGTCTATCTCTGTCCTCTCAAGAGTTTATTAACTTTCAAAGCCTGCCAGTCGGACAGAGAAACAGGCCAAATGGAAAGAGGAGAAGAAAAGTCTGGATTTCCAGACCACAATACTCAACAACATACAGTTTTGCAGATGGGTTTATTAATAATACACACACACGCGTTGCTCTGCTGCAAAAGTCATGATGCAATCCACCTAGCGCATAATTTTACAGCCCAGTGTAAGCATGTGTTCATCTCAGTTATCCTCACCAGTCTAACACATGAGTCGGTGCAGACAAATTAAATCAACTTCAGTGTTTGTGGTTAGAAAGATCAACTACAAGGGTTCTAAACTTGCTCATTCTTAGCAGCAGTAACATATATAACATTTATATAATGTTGTTATCAAATGCAATACAGCAAGTGATGCAAGTGGCTTGACATTATACAAGAAATTGACATGAAATGAAAGTGGAATTGGGGAAAATGCCAATACGAAATAAAAACAGATTTATCTAAAGGGGTGTTTTGAAATAAAATAAAAATATATAGATATATGAAAAAGGAAAATATCTATAATGAATGGAAAATGGTATATATGTGCATATGTTACTTTTATTACTTTTATTTGTAATTAAAATCATTACAACTCCCACCCCAGCCACAGTCTTTTCACCCTGCCACCATCTGGCAAATGATACAGAATCAGAATCAGCATCAGTATTCCTTTATTGTCCCACAAACAGGGAAACAGGGAAACAGCTGTCAAAGGACAGTAATATTACAAAAAAAAACAATAACAATAGTAAGAAATAGAACAAAATGCACGTATATACATATGAACATATTATTGTACAAAATTAACATGTGATTAGAGAGGGTGGCTGTGATTTTTTTTTTATTTACAAGTAATAATTGTGGGTATTAAAAGATTGACTAGGTAGCACAAACTAAAAAAAGAGTTATGTATAGTTGTATTGCTCAGTACACAGTGAGGTCTACTGGGAGAAGTGCTGGCTGTAGAGTCTGACAGCAGCAGTTTAAGTTTAAGTTTATTTATTTTGCAGGTACAGTGTACATTAATCAACATCACTGTAAATGTGCCAACGTTGGCCAGAAGGCTAATTTTCAACTGTTTGTCCCTTTGGCCAGAAGTTAAGTTAACCACACAAGTAAAACACACAAGTAAAATATGAACAAGAAAGAATAAAACATGAGCAGCTGAAGCTTGGACAAATATGGCAGTGTCATGCAAAATAGGACATAAACAAGCAGAAAGTTGGAAAAAAAAAAATGCCCCACACAGCAGGAAGGAAGGACCTGTGATAGCTCTCCTTCACACACTCGGGGTGTATCAGTCTATCGCTGAAGGAGCTGCCCAGTGCTGTGATAGTGACCTGCAGGGGGCCTTTGTGATAAGTTTATCCAGTCTCCTCCTATCTGCTGCAGAGATGCTACAGACTACTCCATAGAAAATGGCTGATGCCACCACAGAGTCATGGAAAGAAGTCAGGAGTGCCCGCTGCACTCTGCACTGCACCAAAGTATCCATTGCCGTCCCACCAGACTATGGAGCAGAACCATCCCTTAGGCTGTGAGACTCCTCAACTCATCCTCAATACTCTAACAAGACCTTACCAAAACTTTTGGAATCAATCCAGTAGATGACACGGCCGTAGTATGATCCCTTTGGGCAAATCCAGCCGTCAAAGTTGCATCCAATAAATGTGATCGTTTTTCATTACGGAAATGATTCCTATGAATATACATTTGATTAATAACAACATCCTTTTTTGTGACCAGAAAATACAAATCGCATTCAAAAAGTCTTGCTCTGAAATCTCAAGGTGACTTGTTAAGTTGAGTTTAGGTCAGTTGTTGCCAGTGTTCTACTACTTCAAAGTTCAGTTCACAAATTTTGAAATAAAGTAGTTCAGTTCATAGTTCATAATTCAAACATTTTTAACTAACTTCACAGTTCCAAAAATGGACAAGGTCATGTTTTCCGTATATGTTGCTGCAAGCTTTTATTTTTGAAAATGATTGCCACAGCCCACAGACAGCAATTATTATATCAGTTTTAACACTGAAACTGCAGCTTTCTGACAATATACTGCAAAACCAGTTTGTCCAGCTGCAACTGGGAGATGAAGACAGCAGAGGCGCTACTGTACACCGTTAATGTGATTTGGGTAGTAAAGGATCTGTTTTTGGCTCGTCGTTGCCGTGTCTTTTGATTTTTTTATTCACTTGCACAGACCTTGAAAGGCTAGGTGCTCTAGTTCAATGTGCCGTTTCACGTTTTCTGTTGACGTTGATGTACGGAGTTGCTTCTTGAAACACTGCAGGACAATTTTACACAAAAATGTTCTTCCACCTGGATCATCACCAACCTTTTCATAAACTGTCTTAAGTAATCATACGAAGATGCCGTATTAATGGTGGAGGCAAAGTCTGAGATAGTGCTGCTGCCTTCATTTGTTTCTGCTTCCATGTTGCCAGATTGGGTGTTTTCTCTTGAACGAAGTTGAACTGTGAGAGAGCTCCGTTCACAAATGCCAGAATGAACATGTTCACTAAAACGTTCATCAGGTACAATACAGTATGTTCAGTTCATACTTGCTCAAAATATGAACAATCATTCGCTGAGCACATTCAGGCACAGCACTGGTTGTTGCCTCATCTAAAATGTGAAAAATCCGATAAAAATTCAGCCTTTGCTTTGTAAATAAATTCTTGCCAGCAGGTCCTCTAACTCCAAACTCCTCTCTCCAGCTTTGACTCTCGTTTCTGATGAACTCATCCTACCGCAACTCACCTCTTGCAACATTTCAGAGCATTATTTTTATTATCATATATTATTTTACCATTCTTAACTATCTAAAATAGTCCATGTCTGAAGAAATCCTTCCTGTAATTCAGACATTTTATAAGATGGATATGATCAAGATTTTAATAAAGGTTGAATGAAAGATAAGATCGTTAATAACAGAATGGAATGGAAGTGGACAAAACTTGACTGTATGATTTGCCCCAAAGGATTATGTTGCAGTCTTTTCAGCCGTGTTGCAGCTGAACCTGTTCAAAATCTTTTTGTAAGTATAAATCGTTTGCACAACTACACATGTAATTATAGGCCGTAGGTTAAAAAATCCCAGAATTACCCTTTAACCACAAATCCTTTATGACAGCAGCACACTTTTATGTAAATAGTCTATCTGCAATACCACAGCCAATACAGTAATGGTTTATGTTTCAGGCTACATTTATTCATCATTATACAACATATGGCTGCATGACATAATTTAAGGTTGTAAACTCCTTTATGCTACAAAAATTACAGAACATATATACAGTTCTTTATATACAAATATACATCAACACATAGTGCATGATAAAATCAGTGTCATTGTGTATATAAGCAGCAGCAACAAGATGGTGATGACAATGTAGTCAGCATTTTCATATCAAAAGTTTGACTGAGTCTGGGAAACTCTGTCCATCAACTTTGACTGTGTGTGAGCACCAAGCATCGATGTTATAAACACATTTAAACTAAACTGGCTTAGCATGGCTCTTATTGCGACCCTTCCTCACTGGGATGGTCCAAACAGTCAGGTTGGATGGTTGAAAGACACGGAGGGCATGATGTTCTCAAAGTCTGCTGATCTTAATCTAAAACACCGGCTTTCTTCTCCAATGATGATGACAGTATTTCTGCCATAGGCAGTACGTGTTCCAGCATTAAAGCCTAAAAAATGACAAGCTACTGGCTGCTGCATCTTCATGCACCACTGGTGCCATTTTTAAGTAACTTCTTGGAAAATGAAATGATCTTGTTTTGAGCTTTAATTCTATACCGCCATTATCCACATGACTTCCAGTAAGAGGCCACCTCGACATCTGAGAAATTCACATGCGACAGGGAGAATATCTATTTCCTACACAGTCATTACAGAGGAAAGGTGTATAAATAGTGTGTGGTGCCAAGACAGAGCAATAACAGAGCCAGAAGTTGCAGGGTATCACAGTGACACCAGAAGTGTTAGCATTCCCTCTAGGGTCTCATGTCGCTTTTAAATGGGTCCTCCTAGAAATAGGCTCCACACATGAGGGAGGGAAAGTGGGTCTGGTGCCAGCTTTCCTGATAAGTATGACAAAAAACACATGGAATCAATGCTAACACAGCTGTATTAAGGAAGGAGCAGTGTGTGCTTGTTTGTGTGCTGTAAGTGGCATCCCATGCGGCAATTGATTATCCGACTGCTGTATGGTGGAGGATATACTGCACCACCGCTCCTCTGTGTGAATGGATTCACTTACATAGTACTTACATATGGAAAGAGCTCGTGTGGAGCATGTCGAACTGGTGTTGTTTCATACAAGATAGGCGGTACTGTGTGAGTGTGACGGGCGACAGTTTGTTATGCAGGACCAGACCTCTCGTCTGTGTATGGAGGCAAACAGAGCGCGGCACAGAAAAATGGCTATTACTATTTCATGGAAGGTTGGTGTGCATGTTCAAACAAACCTGTTGCACATGCATGCATACAATACATACCACTTTCATCTTATTGTAATCTCTTTCACGTGGCGCACACTTCTCCTGTTTAATACCATTTTTTTAACCCCTAAAAATTACATTTATACATTGCTAGAAGCTCACACAGAATGGATTGGCGAAACATTCATTCTTTTGGCAATATTTCACTTGTTTTTCCACAGTATTTTCCTGTGGCAATTAAGTACGGTTAACAGTTTTTATGGTACTGTTGAGATGCTCAAAGTATTGGTTAAGGTCATGGTTCCGACCTGTGGTATTCAGTATTATTTGTAGAAATAATTAGCTGGAGAGCTTCTTCAGTCTTGCCCGATTTATTCACTCTTCTTCTATTCAACAGCAACAGCAACAGCCTCCACAGTACAACTCACATTCCTGCAGCACCCTCTGTGTTCACATCTGCACAGCACAACACAACATTTCTCCTTTTGTTGAAGGAATTACTTCCACAGACTGATTGAATTAAGTTTTTTTTTGTTTTTTTTTTGAGGTAACAACAATTTGTAACAAGAACATATATCACTGCCTTAAATATCATAAATGAATAGCAGGAGTATCATAATATGTAAAAGTGAAAAGTATGTATGACAAGTATTATAGAATCTTCCACCAGGATGATATGTAGGAATAAAATGAATAAACATTAACTTTTTTGTATTCACATCATGTGACTTTTTAAACAATTGTATGCATTGTATGAAATGAGTAACCACTAGTAAAGATTTTTTTTTTTTTTTTTCAACTCAGTTCTCAGCATCATATGAATTAACAGTGGCAAACAGTATGGAACCCATATTTGCACCAGTCATCACTGTATCAACATGTTCTATTAAAGGAACAGAATCAGAACATTTTTCTTTTCATATATCAGTGCATGATCATGTATTCCTCTATCTAACAAAACCTGTTAGCCACCGTGGTGAGTTTACTGTCCTCTGGCTTGGGCCTGGCTCTGGTGCATTATGGTGTACATTCTCAGGCACCATAAGCCCATTGAAAGTAGTGACATGGTCTATACCAGTGGAGATCAGAGCCCCCTTAGGGAAGGACACCAGCTTGGATGCATTCCATTTCCGACCATCATTGAGCAGGTAAGTGTTTGGTCCCCCTTTCTTGATGACAGATCGGATCTCTGGACACGCACCGTGTCATTTGCTTGGAACATAGGTACTTTTGTACCGACCTTTCTCTCTGTGTACTCTTTGTTCTTTTAGTGTTTTTTTGTTTTAATGTCTCTTCCACCTGTGTGTGTGTGTGTGTGTGTGTGTGTGTGTGTGTGTGTGTGTGTGTGTGTGTGTGTGTGTCTTTTGATGTTGTGTGAGACAGGGTGTACATGTAGGTTTGTGCGCATCTTTCTGTGTCTCAGTAACTCAAATGGTGTAACTCCTGTTGTAGCATGTTGTGTGGCCCGATAGTTCGGTAAGAACTCTGTTACAGTCTGTTTCCATGGTCTGTGCATTTTGTCAGCTGTCTGAAAGCACTCACGCTGCAGTGAATTCTGGCAAGGAAACAGCATGTAAAGACTCCTGAAAGACAGCAGCAACCATGTCTGGTACCTCAGAAACATCTCCTGTAGTGGGAAGTGGAAGCTTGGAAAGGCAGTCAGATGTCACGTTTAGTTTGCCTGGATGGTAGGTGACATCATATGTAAAACAAAGCAGTCTAGTCGATCCTTTGGCAAGTGCAACCAGTCTCTTTGGATGTGAGAAGAGATGTAAGTGCCTGGTGGTCAGTACGAAGCATGAAGTGGTGTCCCCACAGGTAGGTTCTCCACTGAGTGAGTACAACCCCCGGCCCTTAGTCAGAAGCATCAGTGGTCACTTGACTAGGCAGTTCAGGGTCATATATTGCCAGAGCAGGGCTTTCCGGTATCAGTCTTTTGATTTCAGCAAACGTGGACTCGTAGCCTCAGCAGTCCAAATGAACTTCAGGTCAGCAGAGTCTTTGATAGTGACACGTAATGGTTCAACAATGGTAGCAAAGTCAGGAATGAACTTACTGTACCGTGATGCAAGACCAAAAAAGGATCGCAGGGAGCATGTATCATGTGGGACAGGCGCCTGAGCCACTGCACTGACTCTGTCTTTGTCAGGGTGGAGTCCATCTTTGGATATGATATGTCCTATAAAAGACACAGATGCCTGATTGAACTTACATTTACGCATATTCAACTTGAGTCCCTTCTCATTAAAGGCATGCAGTACTCTTTGTAATTTGGCATTGTGATGCTGCTGGGTGGTACCATAACATATGATATCGTCAAGGTGAGCTTGTACTCCTGAGAGGCCAGACAGTATGGTAGACAACATTTTCTGGAATGACAACAGAACCGGAGAAGGCCCTTGTGAGTGATAAATGCAGTTATATCACGGCTATCTGGGTGGAGCAGCATTTGATGATATGCAGAGACAAGGTCAGTGGTGGAAAAAACAGTAGCCCCCTGCAGGTTGTTGAGCAGTTCGTCCGTGTGTGGTAAGGGTTAGCAGTCGCAGACGATTGATTTGTTCGGCTCTCTTAGGTCAACACACATACAAGGCTTCCTCCACACCGTCTCTTGGTGACAACGATGGAAGAGACCCATGGAGGGACATGCATCAATGCGCTCAATGATGCCCCTGTCTTACAGGCCTTGAAGATCCTCAGTAACAGCCTGTTGTACTGAGAAAGGACGCCTTCTCAGCTTCTGCTGAACTGGAATGGCATGTGATCCCAGTTGTATTTTGTGCACAGATCCTTTTGCACATCCCACTTCTTGTACCTGAGCCTCTGGAGCAGTTAGTGGCATTGCAACTGGGACTGCTGGCTCAGGGGAGCCCTTGGGGTTTGCAGCAGGAATTACTTTGTTACCCTCAATACACATATGCAGAGCAACAAACGGGTTTAACCCCAGCAAAGCAGCACCTGACTCAACAACCATAAATGAGCATTTAGCTGGATGAGTTACCATGGTATGTAATTGCCCAGCATGTAGTGCCTAGTATGTGCACAGAGTTACAGTAGGCTTAGCAAGTTCACATGTAGGAAAGAGGTTCTGGTACATGCTCACAGGAAGAATAGAAACAGATGAGCCTGTATCAACAATTAGCTCAAAGTCATGAGAATTTTCATCAGCACCAACATCAACATGTACAGTACAGAGGATTTTATCCTGCACAGCATTGTCCATGTAGAGCACAGTAAGTTCATTTATCAGTACCTCACGCACCTCTTTTTAGCCAGACCAACAAACTTTGTCAAAATGCCCCATTTTTCCACATGAATTGCGCGTGGCTTTTGCTGCAAGGCGAGATGGTTTATCAGCCAAGTGGCTGGTTGATCCACAGCGGTAGCAAGAGCGACATTTATCGGCATTTGGAGCGGTAGCAGGTGTGGTCCTCTGGGCAATTTTCTGATTTTACCGCAGCTGTTTTTTTCGAGGATTTGAGTGCATGGATCTCAAAGGTGTAGCAGCAACAGAGTTGGCAGAAAGGATGTCGGCATTACGCAGTCCGATCTCGATCTACAAGGCTAGTAGCCTCAGAGTCAGGTCCGATTCCAGTCAAAGTCTGTCCCGTATGCATGTGTTGGCAACACGCTCTATCAGTTGATCACAAAGCATCTGCTCCTCGAAGTCTCCAAACTCACATGCAGCAGCGAGTTGGCATAGTGGAGCTAGAAACTCATCATCTGCGCTCTCTGTCGAAATTTGTGACGTTCTGGAATCACGTTAACTTTGGGAACAAAGTGCTTTTTCAGTCCCTCCACAGCCGAAGCTTAAGTATCACCTGTATCTGGCAGAGCATTAAATAGTCTTTGTCCCTCTGTGCAAAGTGCATGGAGAAGAACGGCGCATTTTGTGGCATCAGGCCAGCTATCCCCGGAAGCACCAATAATGAGCATGTAGTTTTCAAACATCTTCAACCGTGTAGTAAAAGCGATAGCAGGTTCGTCTGGGCAAGGCATGAAAGGTGCAAGTAAAGGCACGGAAATGGCCATCCTCGTCACCAAAATGTGGTATTCAGTTCTATTTGTAGAAATAATTAGCCAGAGAGCTTCTTCGGTCTTGCCTGCTTTATTCTTCTGTTCAACAGCAACGGCAACAGCCTCCACAGTACAACTCACATTCCTGCAGCGCCCTCTATGTTCACATCTGCATAGCACAACACAACACAACCCCGCTGCCTCAAGGAACAGCTCAGGAAATCATTTCTACCTGGTACCATTAGACTTCACAACGCTAACAGAACAAAACACACACATAACCTTTGCGCTTTATATTACTACATGCACATATTCCTGCATCTTATTCTCTTGCACCTCATGTTCCACTTACTTCAGCATATTATTTTATTTACCTCAATATTTTATTTTATTTCAAAACTACTTAAACATTTAATTGTATATAGTACTTTGTTGTTTTTGTTGCATATTGTATATCATACTTTATTGTTTCTTTTTGCTTCTATATTTGCCCTAATATTTTGATTGAATTTGTACTGAATGTGCCTGCTGTTTTGATGACCTAATTTCCTCTCTTGGATAATAAAGTTATCTATCAGACTATTCTGATTCTGAAAGTGAATCTGAAGATGGCCTTCACTCAGAATATTTACCACAAGGATCACCACATGCGGCCACTGGTGCAGCCCAAGAGCCAGCAATGACAAAAAAAAATATAAACACACTTCCACTGTTAATTGTGTTCTAGTAGAGACTGATTACAGTCATTAAACATATATGTTAGCTCTATTGTTTGAAATTGAGATAAAAACAAATTATGTCAATGGTTTATGAAGTCAAATTTTATTTCAGCATTGTTTTTAAAACCCCAAATATGTCCTTTGTCAATTTGACCCCAGAGATACCAGAGGGTCCCGAAAGTGAAGACAATACAAGGGCTAAAGTCAACATAAGACATAAGACAGGACACTCTAAAGCCCCATCTGTGTACTGTGTACACTCAGGTGGCTGTTAATAAGGTCTACCTAGCTAAAATTAATGTAATATATGATAACAATATTGCAATAATTCCTACATCTGTCAGTTGTTTTTGTTGAAGCTGCTCTACAGAGGTGCTGCCAACCTTCTTTGGCATGTCTGAAGAAAAAAAACAAAAAACAGAACAATTCAAACCCTATCTTACCAGAAGCCTGCAGCTACATACTTCTGATTTGTAATGTTGATTTGTTTGCTGCTGTTTCACATGTAGCTAATGTTAGCTCCATGATAGCCATGAAAGGGTCAATTTTAGGTCCAAATCTCTTTAATCTGTACATGCTTCCCCTTGGGGACGTCATCAGGAGGCATCAGCTTTCATAGTTATGCTGATGATACACAACTGTACATCGCTGTGTCTCCTGATGACACAGGGCCTATTGATGTCCTTTTTAACTGCATTTTAGATATCAAGACATGGATGGCAGCAAATTTCCTACAGCTCAACCAGGACAAAACAGAGGTTTTACTCATTGGTCCTGAAGGCCTGAAAGAGAAACTTTTACCAAAGTTAAAGGATTTTAAACCATCACAATCTGTAAAAAATCTGGGTGTGATTTTTGACTCTGAGCTCAGTTTTATTCCACACATCAAAAATATAACAAAGACAGGTTTTTACCATCTTAAGAATATAGCCAGAGTCCGCCCGTTTCTCTCTCAGGCCAGCACGGAGGTGCTGATGCATGCTTTTATCTCGTTTAGACTATTGTAATGCCCTGCTCTCTGGCCTTCCCAGAAAGAGCATTTCGAATCTACAATTATTACAAAACTCTGCTGCACGAGTGCTGACGAGGACCAGAGGGCGGGAGCACATTACACCAAAAGTCACTTCATTGGCTCCCCGTGCGTTTCAGGATTGATTTTAAGGTTCTTTTACTAGTTTTTAAAGGTCTTAACGGTCTTGGGCCTTCATATTTATCTGACCTGCTTTTAGTCTACCCTGAGGTCCTCCGGCACCGGCCTTTTAACCATACCACAGGTTAGTTCAAAAAAGCACAGGGAGGCGGCTTTCGGTTGTTATGGGCCCCGACTATGGAACAGCCTGCCGGAGAGCCTCAGGGTTGCAGAGACTGTTGAGGTTTTTAAAAAGAGGCTCAAGACCCACCTTTTTAACCAGGCTTTTAATTGAAATTTAAATTCTTCTTAATTCCTTTATGCCGTGCTAATCAGAGCACTTTTATTTATTTACTTATTCATTCATTTATTTATTTATTCATTTAAATTATTTTATTTTATTTTATTTTATTTTATTTTATTTTATTTTATTTTATTTTATTTTATTTATCTATTTATTTATTTTTTCTTTTACTGTTTTAATCTCTCATATTTTAACCTTTAGTCCCTCGTGCTTTTAGCCTTTATACTTATATGTTTTAGTACCTCGTGTTTTCAGCTTTTATGCTTTTTGCTTTATTATACTGTTTTAGTCTGTCAGTTTTTAATCTCCAGTGTTTCCTCATGGGCTCTTCACCTTGGTGTGGGGCCTCCTGTCTGCCCAGGTTGGGGTGGTCCCTGTGATGGTGCTCCCTGCAGCCTTGGCCCAAGATCTCACCCGGTGTGGTTGGCTCCCCAAAGGTAGCTTCCTCCATGCACCAGGTTTCGCTGCCCAGCCGTGTCTCTTTAGTGACAGCTACTGTATGGGTGTGTATGAGTGTGTGTGTGTGTGTCTGCGTGCATATGTGTGAGTGTGTGTATGAGTGTGTATGTCTCTGTCCATGTCTGAAGGGGTGGGAAGGTTTGGGTTCTTTTATCTTCTCCTAACTTTATTTTGCTATTTCTATTTTTCTGCTGTTGTTTGTTTATTTCTGTGAGGCACTTTGAGGTACTTTTTTCTGTATGAAAAGCGCCATATAAATAAAGACTGATTGATTGATTGACTGTGTCCGTTATCAGCACATCCTCTGTTTATTTGGTAAACAGTCCACATTAGCCCAGTACATCTTTCTCACATCAGGAATGCATTGGCGTCTCTTGGTTGCGGCAGTAGTGCTACCTCAGAGTGTGTCATTTTCTTCATCTATCTGGAATTAGGCTATTTCTGTTACACATGGAAAGAATGGCATTCTCCCCTGAGCCTGCACCTCTAGATTGGCCCAGAGAAAACCTGCCAACTTTGCAACTCAAAAAACTCAAGTCTGCGGCACATACTTTATGTTGCAAGGCAGCACTGATGCAGGGCTGATATGGATGGTGCCATAACCATGTCCTGGAATAATTAACCAAAATCCTAGGGGCACACAGACAATAGGACTATAGACAAATAGCACTATCTCTATTTTTTGATGTGTGATGAAGTCCAGATTACATGTGTTTATTTTTTTTTAAAATTTACTTTGGTTTGTACCTTACTTACAACCATCTGTCCATTTCCTACCATTCTTCAGAGCAGAGTGAAGAAAAAGAAAAGGATTATGTTGTAATGTTCCAGAACAGGGACCTTATTTCTCAACAAAGACAACACATGAACTTTAAAAACATATTTTCCAGCAATGTGACACTCTATGGTTAACAACCCATACTAGAAGTGGATTTAATGTGGCTACAGCTAAATGCCGGTACTCACACTCACACAGTGGGAAACTTATTCCCCCACTAGACTACATCAGAATCACAGGATCCAGCAAAACCACCTCTCTTAAAGCAGAGTTGTAGGCTATGAAGCCAAAATTATGAGCTTAAAAAGGCAACATGTTCCATAAAGCTGAGACTGCAGAGTTGGTTGATAATTCTTTAATTCTTTTGTGCAGCTATTATTTTCATTTGTATTAATTTTATTTTTGCACACATTATTGAAGTGGGTGACTTTTGGCTGTTCTGTGGACAAAAGTGCTATGAGCACCACTGCCAAGCATCTAAGGATCTTTATGCAAGCAAGTGAAAGAAAGAGGCAGCACATTTTTGACGCAGGTTTTCGTTTTTACACACAACTATTTGCAGGATGCGTGATAATATTGCAATGTATTTGTGGCTATGTAAGATATATAACTCCAATATGGCAATGGTGGAACAAAGTAAACCTTGTTTAAGTGCTGTACCATCAAATCACAGAGTAGTTTGTTTCCTCAGTGTGTGAGTCTCCTTTCATGATTAGCACTCCACCATAAAAAAATAGTTAGAATTTTATAACTTATTGACCCAGGTAAGAATGACTGAACAGAGAGAGCCATCTTTTCTCTGATGGTCTCGTTTGCTTGTGTAGGTCATGCAGAGGCATCGGTATTAAGCTGACACTTTCATAACCAGTTAAAAGTTCCATGTAGCACATTTAAGCCATACTATTATATTATCCTACTTTTGCAATGGCATTCAAAGCTACTACTTTTTATGCTTCTATGCAGCAGCAACACTTTGAATTCAACTGTATGGGCTTCACGAGAGCACCTGGCGACCCTTCTGTGAAGCTCTGACATCGGCTACTAGATCAGAGAGGTGTTGAGACTTTGAGAAACAATAAGGAATTTTTTGCTTAATCACTGTTTTGGTCAAGTTATGTCTTACCAGCCTTACAATGCCATCTGGTTCTGGTGCTGATACGATCTCCGGGGAAGAGCGGATGCTACGTGCATCTTTAAAAATAAAATGGTTGCCATGCTATTTGTGCAGTTAATTGGCATAGATTACCCTGAAGCTCAACTGGGAGGCTGTGTTTGCTACAGATCTGGGCTACACATATGCACACCCATTCCAACACCATGCAACTATTTCACGCTCGGCCAACTATGATGAATCCCTAATTGCTCCAACCTGACCAAACTTCTCCCATCAGCTTTTTTGGCCAACTGGTAATTAAATATAGTTATTTGAGTGTGAGGTTGCTGTGTCTATCATAACTTTTTTTTTTTTACGTATCTCCATAAATCAGCCACAGTGAGTCCACCTCCGGAGCTGCAACCATCTTTACCGTTGTCAAAGCCCGCACTGACGGAGAGAAACACCTCTCTGTGAAAAGATACTGCTGCATCAACAACTGCTGTCAACGATGCCCCAAATTGATGTCAAAGTGTATTCGTCAGCTGTCAGCCCTTCTGATGCTCCCTTTGACTCAAGAGTGGTGGTGTGAAGAGCAGCCAGCAGGGGGAGGGGAACTGACAGGGGCAGATACGTTGAAGACACCAATTTATGAAAGGCGACTAGAAGGACAACAGAGACAGAAGGATACCTGTCGGCCCAAACGTTAAGCTGGACCCTGTGTGTTTGTGTGCACACGCAAGTTTGCACGTGCATAACATCACAGTGAAGCCGCAGATTTCACCCCAATTTGTGCTCTGCCAGCTGTAAAACCTCATGTTCTGTCACAGCAATCTGTGTTCAGCGAATGCACACACATTCACACACGAACACACACACGCACACCGACACAAGCACTGTACACAAGTGTCACCTGAGCCAAATTATTGTTGTTACACAATGTTGTACTGAGCTGACATGTTCTGTTGAAGCTAAGCTGAAAACAAGATTGACAGTTGACACAATGTACACAAACCCTAGATACACTGCACGCACACACACACACACACACACACTAACACAGAACACCCACACACACAGATAGACCGGGCAGCTGAATGAAAACAGCTCTCAGCTGTGGAGCTTGGCAGACCTGCAGGTGTGCCCAATCAGGCATCTAACAAAATAAAGAGGGAAGAGATAGAAGCACGATCGGGCCACAGACGTCACCCTGTGTGGCCAAACACAAACAGCTCGGGCTGTTTTCTGCACAAACTGAGCTGTGTTGGCTGCATGTTACACACACACACACACACACACACACACACACACACACACACACACACACACAAACACACACACACACAGACTTCCGTTTCCTTTTTGTTCA
This sequence comes from Sparidentex hasta, assembly GCA_030272975.1. Classification (NCBI taxonomy): domain Eukaryota; kingdom Metazoa; phylum Chordata; class Actinopteri; order Spariformes; family Sparidae; genus Sparidentex; species Sparidentex hasta. Next base: position 33,086 of record JARJLU010019293.1, on the reverse strand, counting down.
GAAACAGCTGATAAGTCCAGCCAAACTAACTGTGAACAACTGTCATACAGTACAGTACGCCTCGTGAATTACATTCATATGCATACAATATGCATAGAGAAAGAAAATTATGCAAATGTGTCAGTGACTCTCTGCACGCTTTCATTAGTTTTTCTTTTCTTTTTTTTTTCTCACAGGATCCACACGTGGAAATCATCGAAGCCTTCCTCACTCTCTGACTCCCTCCTTAAAGAAACAGTACACCTTCAGTGCGATTATCTGGTTTGAACATTGCTGGAGACATCAATTACAATGTGAGTACACAACTTAAGAACAGTCTGTTTTAATACATTTTAACGTAGAAATGTCACACTATAGATCGATAACCAGTCCCGTAATACAGATCAGTCTGATGACCAACATTATGTATGTCAATTTTTTTCCATACAAACAATCCAACTTTTTATGAAAAATTGTTTCTGGACAGTAGTTGACAGTGAGGTCAGTTGATGATCCAGAGTATTGGACAGTTTTCTTGGAGGGATGTGTTATTGCTCTATTGTTACACATTGTCTATTCCATTTAACATTTACATCTTAACTACAATTTATCACAGCAAACGGCATCAAGTGCTGCTTTTCAGGGACAACAAGGGATTGAATGATTTATTATTATTTATCAAGGTCTTAACATTTACAACTATTTACAAAATTACAGCATAAATAACTATTTACACATTATTATTAACTAATAACAAAAACGATTATTATTAAAAACAATATTAAAACAGTTACAGATGATGTCCAGTAACAGGCTGAGCAGGAGTCCCTGCAGTGCTGCTGGGCTGGATGGTGTCAGTGGGACATCATCTGGGTCGGTACTCACAGTGTTTGGGGGTCCAGTCTCCTCTGTCCACCACATCATCCATCAACTGGGTCTGCAGTTCTGACTCGATCGACAGCTGCCATGTCACTAAGAATATTGTTATCGAAACTTCTGTTGCAACTTTAAATTCCTTGACATTAAATTGTCAATTTTATGTCATGAGAACATTTTGCCTGTGATCTGGTAAGGTTTTTTCACAAAAAAAACAACATTAGTTTGGGTTAGGAAAAGATCATACTTTAGCATCCCTGGTTCTGTCGGTGCAAACATGGCTGGAAAATGCCCCCCCGTGTCATGTCAAAATATCTGGTTTTGTTGCCACTGACAAGGCTGGAAAACGTTCAAAGTTCTCAGACTTACAAAAGTTGATAAGCCATCTTGAACAGTGGCGTCTTGCTCGGCAGCTGTCCATCACCACCTCACCCTCTACCTCTTGACTTGAAAGTTAGCTCGTGCATTATATGTGAATGTCGAAACATTTACACGATACGAATGACACGTACAACGTACCCACGGTTTGCAGAAATAGAAAACGCCAACATTTTATTCCGACGACTGGGTCAGATATTCCCTTTAAAACATTCCCTTGGATCTAATCTCACCAGTTTAATCAAGAATGTACTTTGTATCCACTCCAGGAACTTTCTTGTTGAATCTGCTTAGCAGCTGTGGAGTGGGCAATTAATGTGAGAAGCTGAGGCACTTTGACAGAGCCATGTGTCGCATGTCTTGTGGCTGAATAGGTTTGAAATGTGACCTCTTACTATTCCCTCTTTGCACCTAATTCATCCTGTCATTCCCTGCCATGCTACACCACCTCCTTCTCATCCCACTTTCTCCTTTTTTTTTCATTCTTTCCGGCTCTCATCTTGTTCTGTTGAGTTTTTCGTTCACCTTCTCTGTCCTGAACTTCCCGTTCATCAACCTCTGCATGTCCTCCTTCCTTCACCTCACACATTTCTATTTTTTTAACTTTTCATCAACACTTCCTCGCACTGTTGTTTGACTTTGTCAAAACAGTATGAAATTGGTTTCATTTAGCCAAACCTCCACAGTCTTTTTCTGTCTTCATCCTGTTTCTCCTACCTAGTTCTGCTCTCATGACACTAATTTTAAATCACTCGCCATCTGCCTCTGCTGTTAGAATCATGTATTAAGAAGAAAACGTGTTTGATGATTTCTAATGCCAGTCCTGCTACTGTGTCAGGGAGGATGGGATAGCCGGAGAACGTGTGTATAAATATAAAGTGCAGATTTAGAAGAGAAAATCAGCAGGATTCATGCTTGACCCCTATCTGTACCTCGGTGTAAAACCATTTACGATCTTGTGGGTGAACCACACAAATAAAGTGATTTTATTTGACTTTAATGATGCCCATGGAGACAGTTCACCGCAGCCTCAGAGAAGAGCATGGTGCAGGGATGAAAGCCAGCAGGTGCACAGTTTATAATTTGAAAGGAAACAAAAAAAAGTCAGTTAATGGAGTTGCAGGGGATGAAATTAATTCATTTAGTTATGCTGCGCTTCAGCACATATTGAATGACCTCACCTCGGGGTCTAAACACTGCCAGTAACATCAGTGCTTTTCAGGAAACCTTCACACAAATTGCAATATTAGTTTAGTAGTTAATTAGCAGTTGGGAATAATGAAGGGGAGGATGAGAGGATGACTAAGATACATACAGGCCTTAAATTATGTAGTCATAGAAACAATGATGACATTTAAAAATATTGTTTGTTTGCAAAAAAATGTTTTTTTTTTCCTGTGAAAAATCACGACCATTCATGTCGAAAAATTGCCATGATTTTGACGAGGAGGAGTTGGAACTGAGTCCAGATCACACTTTCTCTGCTGTGATTTGAACACTTGATGGTTTTGTGAGACAAAGATATTTTTGAAAGACAAAAAAAAAAACACCACTCCTGTCAAAAGCGAAAAGTTGGGTTTCTAAGCATTTCAATACTAAATATCTTTTGGTCTACTTGTGGGAGCCGGGGTGGTCACAGCTGGAGGATTTTGCATTAACCAAAGCATAATTTGGTGAGGAATTAATTAAGAAGCGTTGTTGTATTTCCCTTCGCTGAATTCAATTTAAATGACCCTAATGGATACCAACAGTTGAAACACTCTGGTTTAGATGTAGGTGTATTTTTGTCTGAAATTCCTTTTTTAACGATTTCTTTCAGCAGAAAGTTCATAGTTTACCTTTTTCCAGAGTAGCAGACAAGCTAGCAAGGCTCAGGGTACCATTAACGGAAAATCCTGACACTGCATCTGAGGCAGAGGCATATTCATGACTATGAAAGTTGTGCATTCGACCAATGGGTGCACCCCAATTGCCCCAACACACCCATGTACACCCCTCAAAGGACATTGCTGCAGGACACCTTAACCACAGCTGTGACATTTCTAATTCTACAGTTCCATTATATGCGGTTATCTTCCTTCTCTCCCTGCTACACTTGTCGTTTTCTAACTGCATAACGAGTAAATACACCTTTTAATTGTATGCATTGGACAATTTATTCAGGCATATACAATTTACATATATACAATCGGTAGTCCACACAGGGTGTTTTATTTTGAAAATTGCACATCCAAATAAAATTATGAACCTGAAAATTAAAATGAATTGTTGTCATTACTGAAATTTAAAACAGTAACCACCAACCACCAGCAGTTTGGTTCAGCAATCTATCCCTAAAAAGTAAGAATTCCCTGAACCAAATTGTGAGGTTGGCTAGTAGGCTGATTGGAGAGCCACAGCTGAACCCAGAATCCCTACATACTCCAGACTTTTTACTGTGACAACCAAGCTCCATCAGAATAGTATTAACATTAAACTTGCTTCAGACACCATTACATAGCGGACCGAAACGCATCTAACTAATTAGCCAGTTTACAGCTGGTCTGTGAAAGTGACTCTTTTCATTACGTAACAAAAGGAGCTAAATCCAAACAGCCTGTAGGAGCGCTGTTTTACCAGTGGGTGGGCTGCAGAGACCATGCAGGAATTGCTTGCTTTTCTCATTCTGGATGTTGACAGGCTCAGAGAGGACCAGCCTACATATGTAGAGACCAGACCAAACGTGTTTTTCATAATATGGGACTTTTAAATAGTAATTTAGGCTACACACTAATTTATGGACTGTACAGCCTTCTTAATCTGTTTATTTATTTATTCTGACCTAGTTTTTTTTTTTGTATTTATCTTTTGTTTTTTGATAATAATACCCTTTTGTATACTTTTTATCCACGTTTCCATGTCTGGAGCACTGTTGTTGCTGTTATGTTGCTGTCTCTGTCGATGTGGTAAATGCTCTGTGTGTGTGTGTGTGTGTGTGTGTGTGTGTAAGCACCCAATTCTTTTTAACTGCAACCAAATCGACCCTTGGGTACAAATAAAGTTACCTTACCTTACCAACAGCAAAAATATTTGATCGCCTATCTTCCTTACACATATCATAAACAATCCCCGAAGACAGAAACAAAAGCAATTTGAAAATGTGACTTCACAACGACGGTTCAAGATTACCAAAAGTCCTCCAAATAACCTGTTAGCTAAGCAAGGGCACGTCGGCCCTGCATATGTGCTCAAGGATATATGCGAAAGCGAGAGGGTGTTGTTTTTGAAAATGAGCTCCTCTGAGGTAGTCTAATCATCCGGCTGTCAGCAAAGCAGACAGGTATCACAACAGCGACAGCCACAGGAAATAGATGTTTGCTTTTGTTTTTGTTTTATGGGAGCGATTACTCTCCAAACTGCACAGAGGCAGAGGGGAAACGAAGGAAATATTCGTTTCACTTCAGACGTGTCATTGAGAGGGAAGAACACTAAGATAAATCCTTTAAGACCACAGTGTCTATTTTATCAACTGGAGGGTTTATTCAAGGAGAACAGCCAGCGGGCCTTATCCATTTTCATGTTGTGGGTCTATGAAGACGGCAGGTTCACTCTAAAGGTGATACTTATCACTCTTGTCATCATTGTGTAGAGCAGGAGATTGGGATCTTTATTGATCCGAGGTAGTCAAGTCACTTTGGACTGTCATTTGCAGAGAATTCGCCGTCACACCAGCAGATGTACATCTTCTGTCAAATTAGTTTGTGCTCCCTGCTACCAGGAAGCACTATCAGTCATCAGGGGGATTTTAGATAGTTGATAAAATTCTTGCCTCAAGCAGTCGATTAGTGTGGGTTCAGATATGTAAACAGGCTTGGGGATTTCAGTGTAAAAGAAAAAAATCTCGGACATGCTAGAGTCATCTTTTCGTATAATTATTTTTGGTAGCATACTCCTTTAAGCATATGTTGTCATCAGTTGTTAATTTACATTTTACAGGTCTCTTTAAGAGCTGCAGTTAATGAGACTGGACTTCAGATGTTGCATTAAGCAGTTTTATGGACAGAATGTGGGAGCTTTTTTTATTCATGAAATACAAAAATGTCGATATTTTGATTAGTTTTGATTTTTAATCGAAATTAAAAAATCAGCAACTGTTTGATTTTTGATTTTTTTTGGCTTTATTTATTCATTTATGACAAAAACTGAAGAGTCTTTGGGATTTGTTTACATTTTGCGGGCTAAAAGATTAATTGTGACAATAATTAGCAGGTTAATAGATCATGAAAACATTCATCATTTGCAGCTGTAATCTACACAGAAAGCGTATCTTAAGCAGGATGTGAGCGAAGAAGCAGCTTTAGTGCTCCTTCTCTGTCTGCGCAGGATGTCCTAACGCATGTTATTGAGTAAGGGGGCTGAAAATCGATTACTGGAAACTGTATCGGCCAACATTAATCACCAATAACTATCACCAATCAAGAGGACAGAATTTGGGAAATATCCTAATCTCAGGTGACTCAGTCTTTGTATTGAGGTCTTTTTGCCCTGAAGCCACCACTCTACCACTTGATCCCTGCTTGTGCCTGGTTACTTTCATCTCTGGCAGAAGATTTGTAAAATGTACACGGATGGAAAGCGCCTGTAACTCCAAAATCAAAATACTTTTACCTCTGAACTGTGCTCAGCGAAAGTAATTCAGAACATGTATTTAGTGTAAACTTCTTGTGTTTGTGTGTGTCACATTTAACTGCAGTTCACAGTTTAACACTTCTTATTCCTCTGAACAGAAACTCTCTGCTTTGTTTAGCTCTACTGTAAGCTGTTAGCTCCATCAGCTGAAAGTTCTTAGCCTAACATATTTCACTTGCTTTCCTATAATATTTGCTCTTGGAATGTGATATCACAAACACCGATGGTCATTTTTAAGCACTGGGCAAGGAAGAAGAGTCTCGGGCAAGCTTTTAGTTGATGGTGACAACTTTGTTGAAGACAGACCACTTGAAGCATTTTGAACAGAGAAGTCTGTAACGCTGGAGATGGCATTTGTATGTCACATATCCCGCCTTGGGTTTGGGTACTATTCACATTTGAACTGATACCAGTTAAAACACCAGCACCTGGAATTCGATACCTGTACCTAGCGGTACCTTTCAGCGCTGTACTCTCTCTGTAATAACACGTGTAATTTTGCTGTAATCATGGGAACCATGGGAAAAAGTTAAATCATACATTTCTTGTGACAACATATGATGACTCATTTTACCAATAATCCTTAGCAGTGTCTTTAGCAGTGTCATTGCTTTAAATCAAACAAATAAATATTTTTGTAAATATGATGTTTGATAATAATGAATAGAGCCCCTGAAAACTGAACAACGCATGCAAGCTTTTAAATTGAAATCCTTCATATTTAAAAACTGAACTTGAGAACTGTCCATTCACAACCTTGGCCTTATTTCAGTGGAAAATAAAACGTCCAATAGCGTGAGTTAAATATGTAGCCCACCTTATGAAGTAAACGCCACATTTGGCTGTTCCTGCTCATCCAGCAAGTAATATGAAGTGTCTATAATAGTAAACATAAAGATAAAACTGTTCATGTGCTGCCCTCCCCTGGCATCCAACATATTCAGCAGTCGCTGTATGGTAAACCTGGATTTTTTTGAGTAAAGTACCTGGACATCAACCGAATGGAGTCGTCATTAAATCTTATACGAATGCTTGTGTCCCCCTCAGGATTGACCGCTGGCAGTGCTGGTGATCCCCTGTTAATCATCAAGACACATACACTTTAGAGGACCTATTTTAAGATAAATGTACCTTCCTTGGATTCCCTTACTAAATCGACGTCTGGTTAGTCTATACAAACCAAGCATCCATGGCCACACAAAGCGGCATTACCCATTCACCTTCAAACAATTCTGCTCTCCAGCTGACAGATTGACTCCGATCCTCTTTGCTATTTTCCTCAAGTGCTCACATTTAGCCTAACAACCATGATAGGTAAATGGGAGAAGGAACAGAGACAGACTCTGTGGTGTGCACTGACTTAGATTGTTATGTTAAGAGGGGGAAAGCACTTTAAAAGGATTATCTGAGTAGACATTTACACGCTGGCTTGAAGGTGTCTGAAGGCTGAAGGCTCTCAAAACTATCTGTTCCTATGCTGCCAAGCTATTAAGGAGCTATCACACAAGGGGACTATAATGGAAGGATAAAAAAGAAAGACTTTGAGAGGCAGGAAAGGCTTCAAGGTTCGGACCAAATTCTGACATTAAAGGAGCGTTGATGCAAATGCCTTTATTTCTTTTTACTGTTTCTTTCTACATCCTGTGTGACTTCCTGACAAAGAGACATTTCTATCCTTGCCAGCTTTTGTATTTCTCCTTGGTACTAGATATATCACTGATATCTCCGGCTCTTCAGCAACAGCCCTTTGGCAACATCTAGCACCAACCAAACATCACCTCCATGGCAATCTGACCTCCTGGTTTCTGATTTTTATCAAGCGGACTGCCTGTCCTCTGCGTTTAACCAGCCCAGATGGGTTGGCCTCCAGCTCATCTTTCAAGAGTATTAGTAAGGCCCCTGAAATTTTGAATATGCTTCCTTTGGGTAAAAATATTCAGAATCACAACATATCATTTCACTGTTAGGCAGACATACAGTTGTACCTCTCCATTCAACCTATCCAACAAAAACCACTACCCTCACTAAAAGTCTGAAGGATATGAAGAGATGAGTTGCTAACAACTTCCTACAGTTACATGAAAACAAAACATAAATAGTAAGTAACTTGGAATAATATTCAATGATACCCCTGGAATTTGATAAAGAAATTAGCGCAGTCATCAAATCCAGCTTCTTTCAACTCATAATCATATTAACGATCAGAAAAGTCTTAATGCCTAAAGATTTAGAAAAGGTCACTCATTCTATAATGCAATTATATTTATTTTTGTATCAACCAGGCCTCCACACACCTTTTAAATGTGATCCAGACTCCTATCCAGACGCATTCTTACTAGTGATGTGTCAGTCTTTAACGAAATGGCTCTTAGAGCCGGCTCCTTGAAGTGAACATTCAGAGCCGGCTCCTGCCTGGGAGCTGGAGCCGCTTTGTTTTTGAGAGAGAGAAGAGCTGCTACATAGCCAACACACTGGAAATGTGAGAAAAGAAGTGAGGGCAGGAAATTTTGATGCATTTCAATTACATCAATAATACAAAGGCAGAGTACGCAAGGTTAAAATCTCATATCGAGCAGGCTAAGCAAATAGGCACATTGGAACTGTTCACCCATTAGTGCAGTGGGAAGAGAGCAAGTGAACCTGCTACTAATGAAAGTGAAATGAATAAATACATTAATAATATAATGATATAATGTTTTACATACATTACATACATACATTAGTAATTCATTTTACACATACTTTTAAGTAATTTTTGGCAATTTAAGCAACTCAAAATACGAGGAGCCACTTTTTAGTGAGCCGAGCCATAAGAACCAGCTCTCTCAAAAGAGCCGCCATTCCCATTAATCCTTACAATGGCCCCCCATTCGCTATTGAATCCCCTACAAAATTCTTCAGTTTGTGCTTAAAGCGCTGCATGGCCTTGTCCCAAGCTACATTTTCTGAGCTTCTATCTCCCCTATAGCTAGGCCCCTCACACGGTCAGATCAAGGACTATTAACTATCCCGTGATCTCGTCAACGATCCTTTGGACACAGGGTCCTCTCTGCAGCCCCAGCAAGACTTTGGAATAGCTTTGGAAAAAAAAAAATAACCTGGTGCGCCAGTTGGTTTGTAGAACCAGCTGGAAAGGCGCTGCCAGAAACTGTTCGGAAAGCGGCAAGCACTTCCAAAAAATAACTGCTGGATGATTGAATGAACCATGTGTTTATCACCATCAATCATGGGTTAACTTCAACAAATCAAATCTACAATAAGAGCGCTACCACCACTGCAGCTCACTCGTAAATCAAACCTACTGATGTCAGATTGGAGAAGACTGAACACATCTTTTCAACTGAAAACATTTCTTAGTAGTAGTTCTTAGATAGTTGCATCTACACTAACCTTGATAAGCTGCTGTTGTATTGATATGTCACATCTCCTGCTGGCAGTCACATCTAAAGCATGTGGGTAAGGAGTTTCTCAGAGGACACTGATTGGTTCAGTGGATGGTGAGTTCAGCCACTAGCACACAGCATGAACCCCTGGCTGTCATTTTGTTCAATGAGTAGGAGCATCAGCATCCTGCAACACTGATTCACAGTAGCATGCTTGAGCAGCAGAGCATCATACACGTTAACAATAACAATACTCCGGTTTACTGCCCTAAATGTAAATCACCATGTTGAGTTAGTAATGCAATAAATAGGAAGTCATTCTGTCCAACATAGCAGAGCATTGCAATGTCAGAGGCTCTCTTGTTTAACTAACTTGTACATGGGTACAGTGAGTTACGTGTAATGTATGTGTAAAGTGGGAACACTTTATACAATATATATGTAGAAATATAGAGGGTAAGCTTTTCCTTCACCAGTGACCCGTTTTACCACCCAACACGACTGCCGGTGGCTCACACGCTCTAGGTGACAAATCCTTAGAGATCCTTCTATTCTCCACGGAGGAAATTTGACTCCGGCATGAGCATGCAAATCAAAACAGAAGCCAATTCGACAGGGAAGTCGCTGCTCTCACAGTCGGAGATGACACCCTGCTCCAGGGATGATGACACTCGGCAGAAATAATGCAATAAAATAAAATATCTCCTCTCTGTAGCTTGTAGCAGTTTTACTCTGGTGTACTTAAAGCGCATGAGATAGCTTGAGCACAATGATGAATGTGTGAGATACTGTACAAGACAAGTGTAATACTTATTTAAACTTAGCTATATAAACAGTACAATTGATATAATTATGGTACTAGCTGATGGAGCTACAGTCTAGAATTCATGCAGCATTCACTGACTTTTAATGACTTATGAGCTCAAACACATTTTCATTCTTATAAAGACACAATGTAAGATCACTTTTGTTTGAAGCTCCCATATTATAGTGTTTTCCATCAATTTCACGCAGCTGTCAGAGGTCCAACCACACTGTATTTGAAATCTATTGCTTCAGACCCATCTGTGGTCCTGAATTTCAGCTGTCTAAAAGTTGCTCAAGTGAGCTCTACTGAGAGCAGGCTGTTTCCGTGCCTGCACCTTTAAATGCTAATGAGCTCCGTCTGTCAACGCCTCCCTTGCCTGCTACAGGCTGCTCTCAGAGAGACGATGCCGCTTACTGGATTGACCCAGAATCATAGCGGCCATTGCATAGCGGACTGAAGCACAGCTAACTAGTTAGCCAATTTCCAGCTGACTTCATACTCGAAGGCAACTGCAAATACTATCCAACCGTGGTGACACTTACCGGTGGCTTGGGTGCAGTTGCTGGGTCCCGTATGGTTGGGACTGATCCTTTTATGAGGGTCAGTGTCGAGGTTAAGCCAGCTTTGTACTGACCCTCGTCACTGAAGCAGTTCCATGTGAAATGGTTAGCACACACACACACAAGCTAACAGGAAGCATAGCCGGCACGTTGATATTAAAAATTAAGTGGAACCACTGTCTCTTCTGTTGTACTGTAGCTGGGACAGAATATAGGCACTGATCTTGATTTATACAACCAACAACAGAGCACTTTGCATGTCCAGCTCTGAGCAACAATATTGTGAAACCCTGCTATCTTACCTTATTAAACAGGCTCCACTTTAGACATTAAAACCTGGCTGCAGAGATTTGCTCCCATTAATGCCAATGATAGGGAACCATTTCTCCATGTCTTTGTGCACAAGGGCATTGTGGTTTACACAGGCCCAACATTAATTAAAATAAATGGCCACATAGAAACATATTGAATAATACATACACAGTCCTATATATACGGACATACATTTTGATGGAATATCTTTTATCATATTCATCAAAAACTATGTGCTCTCATGTCACATACTGTAAATTTTGGTTTAATTACTAACAAATAATATTATAGATGCATTTCTAACATACAGTATGTTGTTATATGTTATTCTGTTTATTTTATTACTCATACATGATTTGTTCATAAATCTTAAACTAAAACAATAAGCCCCAAGAGGATCTGGTTTATAGTGATTTTAAAAAAGCTAACAAGACGTCTTATAGTTATGCAAAGAGGTCTCTCAGACACAAAAACACAATAACACCCTCTGACTCTCAGTGGCAAAAACAAGGACCTTAAGTGAATGTAACTAAGCCATTACAGCTGACTGGACTGATTCCTAATGCATTTTGGTGTGTATCAGTAATTTAACAGTAAAACAGGGAAATATGGGGCCCAGGTTTAAAAATTCCAGAATTTCCCTTTGAAGCCACTGCAGCTGTTCTAAAATCACTGTAAGCTTCATGGTGCTTATTGCTTTTATAAAATGTGTACAGCCTATACATGGAAGGTGTTCATATAATACCACTAGTCTATAAAAAAGGTCATTTATTGATAGCAAAAAATAGCAAATTTCTACCAAGAAGTATAGTTCTTCAGCAACATTTTTGGAGAATGGTTTCTAAACAACACAATGGCACAGTGACACATTCTTAAAGACTGGAGTGATTATTGAAGGTATGATTTGTAAGACTTTGCCAGGGTTGGAAGGTACCTCCTAAAGAAAAGAGAGCAGCTTATCCATTTACTGCTCCGCGCTATTCTCTTTGGTGTGCCTTTGGCTGTAGTGACCAGCTGCTGTTTGCTTAGAACTCAGAGGCAGGTGCTGACTGGAGTAAGCGTGGTCGGTGACCTTGGATCACGGGGTGGAGTCCCCCAAGAAACAAGTCTCAGTTCAGCCGGACTCACCTGCTTCCCAAGCAAACTTGGCCAGATTTTCAGCTCTGCAATTTCTCTCTCATTGATTTCATCAAGTGTCCTCTCTTCCCTTTCTCCCTCTTCTATCCCATCCATCTCTTCACACAGTTCATCCCCCTACATCCTCATACCTAAACTGTTGTCATAAGTCCCAAAACAGCGACCTTGTTGTTTCTATGAGGACAGTCTCACTCATCCACGCTTTGGGTCTGACATTTTGAAAAAGTTTGTTTAGCTAGCTAGTCATACAATTCAATTACTGGTCTGAGTTTATAGAATACGTACTGTTTTGTACAGCAAGCTGATTGCTACAGTTCATGTGACTGTGTTTATCTATTTCCTATGTAACCTTGTATCTGAAAAGTCACCTTTTAAATACACGTTAACACACTGCATGTAGTTTATCACGCCAAGAGTATTCAAAACTGAAAAATCACTGACAAACTTCAGCAGTTCCTTATCTCACTCTGCACCAGCATTTGTAATGCAGTAATCAAATCATGATCATTTACAAAGTGTCTGACAAGTAACATCAGAGAGTCCATCAAGACTACTGAAAAATGCATAGGAGAAATTAACATTGAAAAAGAAAGAGGCAGATAAACAGAGTGGCGGATGGAGGCTAAAGCAGCGGTATGATATTCTGTTTTAACTCTGACTGAGTGTGATATCTCCATTGAGCCAGCAGACGCCCTCTAACCTTATTCTCTGAATCAGTAATAAGACACAGCCAGAGAGTGAATTTAATGCAGCCAAATCTGATGCAAGAGCAACACAGACCACAACTCAGAGCTTCTGATCAGCCTTGGTTAAGAGAGAATGCGACGATTACATGACACAGCGGGCAACGCAATACATGCAGTTCTCTGTCCGAAGATCATATACATGGAACGGAAAAAGGGCTTTTAAGTGGGTGAGGCTGGGGTGAGCGATACTGGTGCGTGCTGGGAGATGAGAGTGTTCTGTCATACAATCTCATGATGGCTGTGGAGCAACGAGCTGAACACTGTGGGTAGAAAATAGCAGTGAGTGCTTTGAAGATCAAGTATCATCAGGTGTGGGCAGTGAAATGTAAAACAACGTGACAGCAGAGATGATGATAAATGCACATACAGGATTACACCATATTATTTTAAGGCAGTATGGGCACATAAATCCCAGCTCTCGCTTTTTTTTTTTTTATGCAGTCCACCTGAAATCGATGAAACCTGAAGCCTACAAAGAAAAGTCAAATGTGGAGCATAACTTTCCACATTTGCAGTCTTGCATATCTCTTTTGAAGGTTGCAGAATCTGCTGCCTGTCCTAGGACACATTATGCAAGAGGTTGGGATCATCCCAGACAGTTAACCAGAAGCCCCATTCACACTGTTCTTTGAGTGTGGGGGTCCTGATTGCTTTGCTCCGGCGCTGATAGACCTCTGGAGGTAGTATCAGGGTTGCAGCTTGGCGAACCGAACCAGTATGAATGGATAAGCCGGTTGCGCGTATCAAGGGTGTGTCGATCTGACAGTTTGATAACTAAACCTTCACTCAACAAAATACAGAGAAATGTCACACAAAGCAATGTTACAGAACCAAACAAAACATAGTAACTGTAACTGTCTTTGGCAACATGAGGAAAAAAATACCGCAGTTATACGTGGAAAAGCGGCATCTGTCACCGGCAAAAATCTTTAACTCACCCAACCTATACCTCAGTGAATTTTTGCCTAGAAAACAGCCTCCCTCTCTGCAAGTGACAGAGTCAGACAGCATCCAGTTTACTGACGGGGACAATTCAATTATGTAATTTGGAGCGAAAAACGTAACTTTGTCACTTTCCAGGATGTTTGGTGGGGTCAGGATCTCGATCACAACACATTATGACAGCATCCATCTGATTATAAACAGTACATTAGATTAACAGGACACCAGAGGAAACATCTTGAAAAAAACACACAGATGTCATCATCATGACATGTTCCGCCTCGCCTCTCTAGGAGCCTCAGCTTTCTCTATGAATTACACAGCGGCTCATCTTTACAGCGGAGTTGCTTGGCTCTGCGTGCACAAATGCCAGCGGAGATACTGCAATGTCTCTGTGTGAAAAGGGAGAGTCTCTCACAAGTAAACACAAATAATCACAGATATGCAGCCATTCATGCTTACATTCATTGTAGCCTCACCTCGCCTTTGTGTCTTTCAGCAGTGGGAGGAAACAGACAATGGCAGAAGGCCAACAGTCAAACACAACAAGTGGACCAACAATATCAACAGAATGTGAGGGAACAACACTGTTGATGTTATGTCAATAACATCTATGTGCTGTGTTGCAGAAACGGAAGTTAGAATTCTGAGCAGCTAGCCTCAGTCCAATCCTGTTTTGCTGTGCCACTTTATACTACAAAAGGAAATATATGTAAGCAGCAAGTTTGAGTCCCTTCACAAGCTCTTTCAGCTTTCAGTGTTAGAAATAAAAACATACAACATACAGCATCTAAATTGAAGTTTCTCTCTTTTACCGAACTTAGGTCTCCACATAATTTTTCTTTCCCCCCCCCCCCCCCAATTGTTCCCAATATGGAGAGAGCGTGTGTGGCAGCATGTGGCCATCTGGAGAAAAAGTGTTAATCCCAGAGCACGCCACCTTTTTTTGTGACTTCTTCAAACATTTCTAGGCAGGGATTTTCTAATTGACTTCCATAAAGAAGAAAGGAGTAAGAACAAGGAATGAATGAGGTTTGGAAAATGCTTGAAAAAGTGTCTAAATGTGGTATTTTCGTGGGAACATTTCGTCCATTGACTTCAATGGGGGAAAATGGCCTGTAAACGCTGAATGTTTTTGAAAGTATGATTGATATGAATGAGAAATTGTTCCCAATGAAGGGTGACTGTCTGTGGCAGCAGGCGCATACTTAGAGAAAAGGTGCAGTGCCCAGCCTTTTTTTCCCACCTATTTGTTTTTGTGCAGCCACTCCAAGTTGACAATATCCCATCTTTTCAGAAAGGCTTGGGTGACTTCACTGTTGGCCTGGGCGATATTATACACTGTATGCATCCTGTTATCACCATGTTCTGATGTCCCGATGTCAAATAAAAAACAAACGGATAGGGGGCAGTGTCGATCATACAGTGTTTTTTCTCTCAGCGAACAAACGCTTCATCTCAGCGTGCCAGAGTGCACAGCCAGCCCTTTTCTGCCTGAAAAAACCCTATATGGACATGTTCTCTAACACAGCTGCCAACATTAGAATGTTCCCTGTTGTTGGAGAATGTTTGATTGGCCTGGGCAGAGAGCCAAAATGTCTGCAGGGGGGTAAAGGCGTCTCCAACAGGGTAAGACTTTGAATACCTCTGATCCAGACCAAAAAGTGTGACACTTGACCTACAGAGCTAATAGAAGCAAACACAATCCGCAACATGAAGTGCAGTCAATTTAATTACGGCATTTAAATGCATTGTTTTGACACTGTGTTTCAACCATGCAGCCGTACTTCTTCTTGATCTAAATATGATTCATGAGATAAAGCTGCAGAAGCAGTGCCAGGCTTCCTCTGGACAAACTATTATCAGTTAACACATCATGCAGTCCCAATTTAGGCTGCTGTTAAGGTGTCAGACTGAGAAATGGGCTGGCTTAGCATCCCTGTAGGAGTTATTAAGTGGCCCGGCACAGAACGTCCCACTGCTGGCTCCCCAGTGACTGATGGTGACACAAAAGCCTGTCTATGCCTTCACTGTGAAATGTTTATATGGCCAGTGGACATGCTCATTAATATGTTAAAGGCGATGTGAAGCTACAGTGCATGCCATTGAATGTTGTTTCTGAGATGGGACAATCACACACTAAAGAAAGTAGTGTACATGACATTCATTACATTCATTACAATATAAAATATAATAAGAAACTGATTAATTTTGTCTTGGATTCCAGTCTTGACGGTCAGTGATAAAGGGAAGGTTTATACCCAGCTGAACTCTGTCTCCCTGCTCTTTCATTGATGGAATCTTGAATTTTTAATCAAAATATATATATGACAGAAATTGCACCAGCAACTTTTGGACAGACTTTTAGGTTGAATCTCATTTCCAAGTTGTACCCCTACTCGTTGTTTTCGCATGAACCCCTCGTCTCTCAGAGCAGAAATGAACGGGGTATTGGTTGAAATCTCTTCCTATGAAATGGGACAACCTTTTAACCCTCATACGTCATGAGTTGACATTGATGGTGCTTAAGGTGCAACTGGACATTTCTTAGCTCCCAGCAAGAGTGTCATCCTTTGAAGTCAATTTTCTTTGTGTCCAAACCGTATAATTACATTGTCGAGTGATGCACTGTGGTCCAAAAATACTTTTTTCTCATAAGCTAACATTGTGAAAGAAGCATCTTTAAAACAGTGGCTCATTTTTTTTTTGAGCGTCACAAGCCCCACAAAATGACTTGTTCGCTGAGTTTAAGCCATTCGTTCCAATAAAATGTGAAAGTTTGGAAGAGCCAGAGTTTACTGTGGCAGCATAATGACACGAGTCTTCCTCCTCCTCCATCACCTACTGGCAGCAGCCAGGACTTCCTCTGGGAAGAGGAGAGAGTGGGATGACAGAGGAGTGATAATGATGTGAAAAAGTGCCCTGACCTTGGGATGATTGGGATCATCGTTGCGAGGGCTTCGTCTCCCAAGGCTACAACTGGGGTAAATCTCACATCATATCTTTACTCAGCAAACTCACATGCTGTCAGACAAGAAACATACTTCAGTGGGCTCACAGGAAGGCACTGTTTTCCTCATAGGGAGTGACAAGGTGTATGAAATCTGCTGGGTGTTTTTATTACCACAGCAGGGAGCCTTTTTACCACACCTCTGTGGTCTTCTTTCCTTTAAAAATCTGCATTTACTGGAGAGCTGTTGGCACAACAAGAGGAGACGTTTAGAAACTTTATGCTAAAAGAAATGGGCCAAATATGCCATAAAAAGTAGACAAAGCTTTGTTAAAGCCACTAGTACAAAAGGTGCAATAAAACTATATACAAGGTCATGCTAAATAACAGTGTAACAAAAACATAACTTCCAAGACAAAAGACAAAAAAAAGAGTTGGTCTACAGCAGGTTAAATGTACAAATGGATCTCTTGCTCTCTGCTTCTGCCCTGATAATGTTCACAGCCTGGCATTTTTGGTTCTGCCAAAAGCTGGCTGCTTCAGAAACCCATACATCACTGAGACTATGTCCAAGTTTTGTACAGTCTCACATACTGGGTGTACTTCTAGTACGCATGTGTACACCAACTTCTTTCACGGGTCTATCCATAGTGCCATGACATGACGTTGTCAGCTCATCCCACCAGAGAACTTGAACAAATGTTTGAACAACCTCACCTTTCTTGGTAATCCTGTGCCTTAGCTTGCAACAAATGGTTGAAACTGTTGTAAAATCTCAGCTGTGCATCGTGTCAATACAGCAACGCAATTGGCTGATGTAGTTCAGTGTTCAGCTGTGATAAAGCATGAAATGAAGGTAAAGGGCAGTGAGAGGCAGCATAGATTTGTGTTTCTGAATGGGCATGTGCAATGCCCATGTGCAATCCCTTATTTGATAATAGGAAGTGGAGGAAAGTACTTTCTTTATGCCCAAAATTGAGAAGGGGAAAACATTGTCATATTTGTTGCTGCTGTTGTCATGGATGCAGCGGCTATACCTATATCAACAAGAATGGTGTGAAAATGCCACGTTAGCCACTAAACACTGTTCTCAGCTGGCGGAAGTCCTCATCGTGAAATGCCAGCCATTCTATCTGCCGAGGGATTTCACCATAGTGATTGTAGCCTTTGTTTGCATAGCTCCTAGCGCAAATGCTAAAGCTAATGTTAATGAGCCAATTGGGGGGGCTATGTGATCCCATCAGTGAGCTCCACTTGACTACACCCAGACAGCTTTGTAGTGGTGGCAGGGGATTTCAACCACACCAGTTTAAAGGCTGTTTTCCCCAAGTTTAAGCAAGTTGTGGACTTTAAAACCAGAGAAGAGAAAATGCTGACCTGTTGTATACAAACTTCCCAGATGCAAACAAGGGACCCTGCCCCAACCTCTGACATTTGGACAATCTATCTGTTGTGCTGTTGCCTGCTTACAAACCACTACTGAAGCGCAGCAGGCCAGTGAATAAACAAATCAGGACTGTTTCATGGACACTGACTAGCAGGTTTTTAAGACAGCAGCCTACAGCCTTCCCTCTCAAAGAGACTCAAGGCTGTGAAAGGCACCTTTGCAGAGAAAATCCAGGGACACCTCTGTGACAGAGGACACACCGGGCGGATGTGGCAGGCAGTCCAAGCATTGACGGTTTACAAGTCCAGGCATCCCAGGAAGTGTGTCTAGAACCTGCACTGGTGAGCTAGCAGATGTTCTGACTGACATTTTCAACATCTCGCTCAGTCAGGCCATCGACTCCAGATGCTTCAAAACATCCACTATAATACCAGTAGCAAAGAAGTCAGTTGTGTTCCGTCCGAATGACTACCATCCCTTTGCACTGACATTAACTGTGATGAAGTGTTTTGAGCGTATTGTCAAACCACACATCGAAGCCAGCCTTCCTGCATCACATGACCCACACCAGTTTGTTTGTCGTCCTAACAGCTCCACAGACGATGCAATATCCACCATGCTATGCACTCAGTCCCAGAATCCTGTACAGAAATTCAGCTTAGCTTTTAATTCCATCATCCCCTAATGGAGAATCTCTTCCCATCTAGGCCTGTACAATACATTTGTTGGTACAACTAAATGACAATAAAGCTTTGATTGATTGATTGATTGATTGATTGATTGATTGATTGATTGATTGATTGATTGATTGATTGATCTCTTTGCTGGTGTAAAGCCTCCATCATTTGTAATGCACCGTCCCAGAAATGCATGTCTTGACCACAAATGGTGGACATATCACAGTGGACAGAGTACACATGTTCGGAAGTGACTCTAAACCTTTCCGCACCGCTTCCACGCTTCCACTCTCAATCCCCACCAACACTGGTTTCTCCCCTCATCCTCTCCCTACATCACCCTCCATTTCTCATAGAGGTAATGAATGGAGGAGCTGCGAAGGCCATGTTGGGTTCCTGGGCAGCCCCCAAAGGTCCACCAGGATCACAGGAGTCATTACCCACTGTCAGTATCAATCTGCTGGCTTCTGCTGCTCCCAAATCACTGGGTGATGTCAGAATTTCATCACCAGCTCTGGCCCTATCTCTCTGCATACAGGCAGTGACGAAGCAGAAATTACATTAAAACATGTAGCACCGCTTTTTTCTGTAATCTACTCTGTGACAGCTGAACTGCATCACACCCACTGAAAGGATTAGTTCTGTAAGTGTGTGCTTATGGACCCAGTCATTGCCTGTGTACTGCAATTTGGCCTATACATAAAGTAATGTAACAAATGGATCAGACAGTGTCATTACATAAAAAGTACAAAAAAGTCTTTGTATTAAAGGAAAAATAACAACTTTTTGAGTAACACCTCTGTGTAAGCACAATGCTTGCCATTATTCATCGTTCTGAAGGCTTTTTAAATTTTTATTTGAGAATTTATTGTTTCCTGAATACTGGTGGAGTCAACAAACAAAGTAGCCCATAACAAACTTAGAATGGAGACAAAAAGTAACATTTCAATGTACAGTCGCATTATACTGATGCCAAGGTCTTTCACAAACACATCACATTGTGAACACTCACATCTTAGTTCAGCAAACGTTGGCAAATCGCAAGCTAACTGACTAGGTAATGTATAACAGTCAGCACCATAGTCTATAGTCAGGAATTAATGCAGCGTACTTTACTAATCCCAAGGATGGGAAAAGGGGGTATACGCAGTGCTTTAGCTTGTGGATGGATATCATGAGGGCCTAATTGAGGTAAAAATGACCATGGGACAATTAATGTCATTGCTAGTTTCAGACCGACACAGTTGTGATTTTCACACCCAGCGCCCACATTGTGTAACTAGCAAAAGTACAAATAGCTGGTATAAAGTCAAAGGCGTAGTCTGTAACCTGCTAATCAAGGGGTCCTTTTTTCTGATAGTATGATGCACCTTCACAGGCACACGTACATTTATCATTTTTTGATTAGAGGCTGCTTTAAGTCATATCCCTCTAACAAATACTGTAGCACATTTAATCAGCAAAACTAATAGCTGTAGTTATAAACTTGACCATGGAAGCAGAGTTAAGTTTTAACCTTTGCCAAACTATTTTACTGACTGATCCTGTCATCAAGTTCTGAGCATTGACTAATCAATTAAGTTCTGTTGTTCCTCTTGCACGAATGCCATTTTGAAGTGATAGTTCAGGTCTTTGATGTGAGGTTGTATGAGGTGCTTATCACTAGTCAGTGTATTACCTGCAGCAGACGACCATCAGAGTTTTATCAATCCCACAAAAAGCCACTACAGCTGAGCTGCTGAACCGCTGCAGACATCCAGCCAGAGGAGATGGCGGACTCGAGCAAAGTTTCGCCCAGCTGAGGTAGTCCCCACAGTATCTCAAGCACACAGCCAGTGTTACAGCAGTCAGCACTAAAAACGCCAGTGTAGAGCTCCTCTGCACTACTGTTACATCCCCATGTGAAAGCTTGAGAAACCAATGCATGATGCTGGCCTAACCACTAGGAGTGATTTGGGGTTAAGTGTCCTGCCGAGGGATACAACAACAGCTCTCCCTGTGATCAGTGGATGACCCACTCTACCATCAGAGGCACAGCCTACACTATATTGCAAAAGGTTTGGCCAAGTTCTACCTAAAAGAATTATGGCAAAGTGACAATTAGTATAGTAGAATAGATTTGCATTACTACAAACTTGAGAATGAAGCTATTGTTGGAGAAACACTACTTTCATTAATCACTTGAGTTTAATGAAGCACTCATGAATTGGGGCACTGCATCTGTTCTTTTATATCTTTGACTAATCCAGAGGGAATTAAACAAATTCAACTAGACAAGGTTACCTTAAATCAACATCAATCAATTCTAATCAATATCAAATCAATTCATTTATTACCTCCACAGGCAATGACATACGGTTAAATATATTTATTGGACTATATAGTTCTGAGTAAATATATAAGATGGTAAATAAAACTATAAATAAAATGACAGGATTAACAGGTAACAGACAGATGCTGAGTCTGAAATGACTAATGTTGTGACTTTATGAATGAAATTTGGCGGATGGTGAAATTGCAGGTCAGTGAAGTCAGTTAAATATTAAGAGAATAATTTAATGCTGACAGAGTCCTAACCAAATTTCTCATAAGCTGAAAGATATTAATTCAGAGCCAAATGACACATTTGATTATACAGTAGAAATAATTACTACACATTTTCCTTTTAGTACTAGACCAATACTGTTGTAACAGGGAATATACTTAAAAATTGACAGGTAATATGCATAAATGAGTTAGATAAAGTCTTAACATTGGCTTCAAATCTTACCAGGGCTTACCACTGAAGAGCGCTGTGGATCCATAGAATACAGGGAAATTTCACATTTCTAAATTATCTCAGTTAATTTTTTATTCAAAGGGAAATGCGATAAAGATCAACTTTATGAACTCTACTTCCTGAATAATAATATGTTATTTCCTAGGAGATTAGGCTCTAGTTTAATAGTTATTCTGATAGTTAAAATCTGGAAGAGAAAATGAAGACTCTACCTAAGGAATGTAAGGGGAGCTCAATCATAAATCACCGTGATCAGTGTTTTTTTTTTTTTTTTCGTAGCTGGATAGGATGAGAGAACTTAAGGGGGAGATGTTAAGGCTGAGTGTGTGTGTGTGTGTGTGTGTGTGTGTGTGTGTGTGTGTGTGTGTGTGTGTGTGTGTGTGTATCAACTAAACAGGAGAGTCAAGGGAAATAGCAGATCTGTGAAGTGTCTGAAGTGATGTCTTTATTATAAAGAAAATAAAGTTCATCTTGCCAGAAAAAGACAGTTGGATACTATCGGTACGAAGGAACCACAGGGGTCAGATGTGCTAAAAAGGAATGTTTACCTTGCAGAGAAACAAGGCCTCATTTCATAGCTCAGAGGAGAGGCTGAAATACATGACGTGTACTTACACCATTGAATCATTTAACTACACTTAAACAAGAAATAATGATTAAAGGTGCCATATGTAAGAATGTGGCCAAAAACGGTTACTACACTCAAATTCAAAATACTGCAGCGAGTTTTAATGCAAATATTTTGGCTGTACTGTTAGTGAGTTCAGTATGTAATGTGAACATTCCATTCCTGAGTCTCTGCGACATATTAGGATGATTTTACGGCCAGTTGCTTTAGATTTCTTACATATTGTACCTTTAATTGAAATAAAAGCAACAGTTAAAATGTGTTGGATTTAATATGCTAAATGATGATTTTATGTATCTCAAAAATATCTCCTGAATAATATTGAATGTCACTCTGTTGCCATCATTTTTCTGTCTGTTCAACTCAATACCTTACCTTTTTGGTGCCAAAGCTTAAAATACAACATGAAGAGAGGAGCCATAAGAAAACAAAGGTCCAAACTGCATGTGTAGAACAGAGATGCACTGTATAATTGCAGACTATTTGTAATGCTGTTAAAAGTGTAGTCTTCGGAGTGATAATGGGTAGTCAGTGACACATTTTGATTTAAATAAATTTGAACCTGTATATTCTAATGCAATTCAAGATATTGTACTGGACTTTGCCCTGAAGTGTACTGTAACCCACATGTCTGTAAATACAAAGCACAATAAAACATCTTCCACTATAATGCAGATCAGTACAGCGCCACTTTTAACTGTGACCTCAATGATAAACATATAATTCAATGTGCACATTTCAAACACTGCCAACAAAAACTAACAATATAAGCTTGAAAGAATCTAATTTGCAGAGGGAATCACAGGCTAACATAACCCCCTGTAGATTTAAGTATTAGTAACCCTAAGATGGCGCTGTCATGACTCTGGATTTATGTTCTTTGTATCATGTCTTGTTGTGTCTTTGTTTTGATTGTGTCCTTTAAGCTTCTCCTATGCTCTCCCCTCTGGCTCCCCCTGTCTGTTATATTGTTCCCTTCATGTTTACTCATGTGCTCCTCCCCCTCGTTACCTCACCTGGCTTCCTCCCTCCTCTCTCTCCTCACCTGTTCCTCGTCTTGTCATTAGTGTCTGTGTATTTAGCCTGTGTCTTCCCTGTAGTCCTGGTGCGCTCATCGAATCTGTCTGCCTCACGTTCATGCTCCTGCCTCTGTCTTTGAGTTTTGATTTTTGGTTTGCACTTTGTATTTTCCTTTGCTACTTTGTCTTGCTCTTGTGTTGCTACTTTGGTTTTGGTCCTCGGACACCTTTTCCTTTGTGGTCATTGTTTTTTTTTTAAAGCTCGCCCATCGTTTTCCCCGTTAATCCTGCCTCTTGTCTTGAGAAAAAACTGCATTTGGGTCCACCCCCGATCTCCATAGTATTCCCCCCCTAACCCCAGTGTGACAAGCACTGGGCCACAATATCAGAGACCAAATGTACAAACCATGTTTACACACAAAAAATGTACTTGCATACTTCTCCTCTCTTATTACAGTAGCTCGCTCACTCTCATTGTTTGCAGAGACGCGCTTCTTGGCCTCTCGCTTTAAATCAGACCACTTAAATCAGACTATTTTCAACTCCTCCAAAGTCTAACGTTCTGAACTGTCGCTTAAGCCGGGACTGAAGCCCCCAAATAATACTCTTTTTGCTCTGTCAGTTGATCAGTCATTACATCAGATTCATGGTCTGTAAAATGACACTTCAGCTGATTCATTGCTTCTGACATTTATCCTCAACACGATACTAAATTCTGGCCCTTTACATTCAAACCAGGTGAATGAGGGCATGATCAGAATCGCGGGGGATGGTCAGACATCTTGTGCTCATGCATAAAATTTCAGGATGATTGATATGTATGATAAAAAGATTGTGTATGTATATTTCCTGTTTTGGGTGTACACTGATTACTGCACCTGAATATGCACGTAGTTTTATACATTTGGCCCCTGGTGTGATATATTTGTGTAAACTGTATAGATATCACTGGAACAGCACCCTGAATAGTGAATTGGTTTGGTAGAAGATTAGGATTTAAGGCTCTTGGGTGTTGTAACACTTATCTGTTCTTGTAATGGCTGCTGCATGCTGAATCCTCTCACTGTTGAATGAGGACACCTACTGGCACTCAATTCACCCCTGTTACTTTTCCCTCACATCTCACCGCCTCCTTGCCCTCACTTATAACATCTCTCATCTCCTTCTTCTTGCTGGATCTCTATTGCACTCGTATGGTCTTTTTCAAAGCTTCATGTCACAGGAGGTCACAGTCAATTGAGGATTTAGCATCAGGGCCTTAAGTACCTTTCTGTCCCTCTGCCTCTCCACTTGAGTCTTGGAAAATGAGTAGATAATGCATCTCAGATTGTTTAATCCCTGCTTCAAGCACGTCCAGATCCATGGGTTATGAAAAAATGAGCCCCTGCACACATGTAATACTCCCTCCCTTCTGTCATTTAGCATCTTTTTTTTTGGTCATTTTGTGTTGATTTTAATGATCCTTCATAGTTTTAGTCCAGTCCAGTAAAATCATTACACTTTAGTCAAATATTGGTTATCTCTTTAAACTAATTCAGTGTGGCTAACACGCCTCCGCGTCATCAGCAGCTCCATGTTGCATGAATTATTTTTAGACATGCCACACAGTCTGTTGTGTAGGTTGTAATTATTACCATTATAGTCACACTAGTTCTGAAACAATTAGTCCGTTTTTCCTATCTGGCCTTATAGCTAAGAAATCATACACAATAACTTCAATACAAATTGCTGTGTAATCATGGAGCAGAGTTACAAGCTGTTTTTCAAATATATAAATCAACTCGTTATAAACCAGCGGTCACCAACCTTTCTGAGACTGAGAGCTACCTCAAGGAGAGAGAGTAATATGGAGGTTCTACGTGCTGTATCATAGGCAACTGGGCAATAGTGGACTATATACAGCTCTGGAAAACATCAAGAGGCCACTGTATTTGTTGTCTGAAAATAAGCATTTTATTCATGTATGACAGCCACTCCATTCCAGTGTCTGTTGAATTCCAACACCAGCACACCTCATTCAACTTAATGAGGTACTGATTAGGTGATCACCTGAACCAAGTCTTATCTAACAAGGGTAAGCATAAAAACCATTGCAGTGTTCATCACTATCGTCTTGCAATAGGACCTGCTGGATGGCAAAAACAGTGCCTGTAGTACCTCAAAAGTAATTGGAATCAAACAACTGACCATGCTAAAAGAGCTGAAAAGTAAAGTTTTGAAAAGAAGGGTTCAATTCTGGCTTTACTGTGAAAGACTGGTGGCCTAAGTTGAAACATGAGAATTGTGTTTTCTTCGTTTCTTTATTTGACGTCTGAAAACACTGAAAAGTTTGGGGTCACTTATTAATGTCATTATGTCATTTTTGAAAGAAAAGCACAGTTTCTTTCAATGAAGATAAGACTGAATGTGGTAAATGACTAATCTAGCTAGAACCAGCTGATTTCTAATGGAATATCTACATAGGTGTACAGAGGCCCATTTCCAGCAACCATCACTCCTTCTAATGGTACATTGAGTTAGCTAATCGTGTTAAAAGGCTAATTAATGATTACAGAACCCTTGTGTAATTATGTTCACACTGCTGAAAACTGTTGTGCTGATAAGACAAGTTATAAAACTGGCCTTCCTTTGAGCTAGTTGAGTATCTGGAGCGTCAGTTTCTTCATTCTTCTACACTCTGTCCACTCTGTGTGCCAATAGGTTCCAAAAAGCATTGCCTTTATCACATGGATGATTATTTCTGCTACCTGAGAATGGCATCTCATTTGTTAAAAAGCTTGATTTATAACACACTTGTGCAGGATACTCACACCAGTACTTTGCATAATGTTTGAAATCAACTCAGTTGAAGCAGTGGTCTTTTATTTCTTCTTTTCAAAACCTTCAATTGTCGGTTTTTCAGTTTTTTACGTGGGCAGAAATTTCAATTTATTTCATTTAAGCTGTCTCAGTGTGCTTCACTAAGCATTACTCTCAGAAGGCCCCCTGATGGCACATCAATGAGGTTTCAGTGCTCACAATTCAAGTCAAAACTTACTGAAAAATCCAGCACAGATACACAAGACTCAGTTGCTCAGTTGCTACAAAGTAACTGCTGTAAGCTGATGTAAAGTGATGTTCATGATGCCACAATGAACCTGACACTCAGTGCAGTGAGTTCAGGTTGTGCAGGTGTTGGTGTAAAGCTTATGACTGCTGTATGAAGAGCTGGGAGCAGCGTGGCCATACAGTCGGTACAGAACAGTCCAGTTCACTGGGACAGTTTCCTTTAAAACGGAGGTGTGATACCTGCAGACCCAGCAGGAGGTCTTGCTATGCTGCACAGCACAATCTGATATCATCATGTTGGTGTAGTTCCAGGAACATCAGAAATAATATTGTTCCAGGATCATCACTGCAACTGACAATTCATCTTGTGATTTCATAGCTTAGTGACTCCAAGTAAGTCTAACCTAACCAACTACTTTTACAAATACAAGATAAAAAAAATAAATGATTCTGACATTGGGGACAAATTGTGGTTGGATCTTGATGGCAAGAAGGCCATGAGGGAGATGCTACAGGCTATAGCAGAGTTCAACAGAATGTTGTTACGCTGTTTTATAGGCCTTGGTTGAGGGCAATTCTGTGCGCTGCGGAGGTCATTTCTGAAGTTGCTAACCTCAGAAAGGTTTACTTATCAACCTCAACAGTAGCAACGTCCAGCTAGCTCCAAGTGTTACAGCCCAATCCCACGCCTCAGTCTCAACCCCAGACAAGCTCTCCCCTCCTCAAGAAAGCATCGTTCCCAGCCATGTTCTGGCTCCAAGAGGTCTGGCTCCCTGTTCTGCTGTTCCTTGCCGCAGCCCAGGGCTTCAACTTCACTGCTGTTCAGCGCCTCAGAACCATGCCTACCCAGAGCCCCAGCTCCAGTGTCAGCGGTCCAGCTGACACCTGCCGGGTCATTCCCACTAACGGCATGGCTGACAATTGTTCCTCTCTTTCAGTTCTGCCAGTGGTTTCCAGTTAGCGGCCTGGTCGATATCTGCCAGTGGTCCTCAGCAGCTGGCGGTTTGGTCCCAACCGGGTCACAGCCTTCATCTTTGCCATCGGCTTCCAGAGGGCCTTTGTCTTTGCCTCCAGCTTCCAGAGGGTCCCAGACTTCACCCCTGGCGCCGGCCTCCGACTCAACCTCCAGAGGGCTTCCATTCTCGCCTAAGGCCTCCAGTGTGCTTCTGCCATCGCCTACGGCCTCCAGAGGGCTTCTACCTTAGCCGGCCAGCAGTGTTCCTCCATTGACTCCCAGGCCGCCAGCCACCAGTGATCCTCCATCAGTGGTCCTACTTACATCCAGGAATGTTTCCCAGTCGGCATTTCAGCCCCCAGAGGGTCACAGCCTTTGTCTTCACCACCAACTTCCAGAGGGCCTTCCTCTTTGCCACCAGCTTCCAGAGGATCCCAGCCTCTGCCGCCGGCCTCCAGAGGGTCCCAGCCATCAACTACTGCCTCCAGAGGGCTTGCGCCATTGCCTAAGCCTGACTTCCTGGTCTCTCCCTGAACCAACTTTACTTAAACTTACTTAACACATGAAGAAAATATATATTATGCCAGTCTATAGTTCCAGTGATTTCTACAAGTCGTTCTTTCCTGGGATTGAATGAGTCCAACACAAACAACTATGTCACCAAAACATTCATGACATTTGGTTTCATAATTAATTTATTATAGGTCTTCTGAAGATGTGACCAAATCCATCTTTTGGTGATTATAGAAAGTTTTTCAAATGTTCCTTGTAGCAGGGCTTCTTAATGTCTTTTGAGCGATTCTGATTAATAACAGCTGGTGACTTTTCTGGGCCCATTTTAGCACTCTTCACTGTCAGTAGCGCCACAGTGCCGACGCACAAGCAGCCTGATGTCCCCCACAAGCTGAAGAGGAGGAGACGCAGGTGGCGTGCCGGAGCTGCTCGCAGTAGCAGAGGAGATGCTACAGACTCGATCTCTCCCCAACAAGATGGATGAGCTAACGGCGCTGACCCAGAATCAGAGGGACTATCGTGAGTGCAGAATTATGGTGTTCACTGAAACGTGGCTAATGGCACTGACCCCGGACATGGATGCTAACCTGGATGGCTTTCAAATGTGGCGGGCAGACAGGACAGCAGAGAGCGGTAAGAGGAAAGGAGGAGGGCTGGCTGTGTTTGTTAATGTCAGATGGTGTAACTCTGGGCACATCAGTAGCCCTTTCTACACAGCGTCTCCGCATTATCTCCGGAGCGGAGGTTCGCCAATTCTCTGCCGATGATGATTCACACAGAGCAAAGAATCTCCGCCGTTCCGCCGTGTAATTCACACAGATTAGTTGAATGAAGGACCTGCGCAGTTATCAGACGGGTCAGATGAACACGCCCCCAGGATTACCCGTTCACACTGGGATGACTCACCAATAATGCGGCCTGATACCACATCCAGTGCCGGAGCAAAATTTTCCCTCTGTCCGCATCTGAAACTTTCACACAGAGGGCGCTGACGGCAGTGTGAATGGGGCTAGTGTTAAAGAACAGGTCTGCAGTAAGGACATTTGAGTACTACCTCCCGAGGGAGTTTATGCAGGTGATCATATTTGCTGTCAATACCCCCCCGCCCCCGCTAATGCTGATGCAGCTTGTGATGTCCTCCACTCAGTCACAAGCTCACTGCAGACACAGCACCCACAGCCCCATTCCTCATCTCTGAGGACTTCAATCATACCACTCTCTCCTCCACCCTGCCCACATTCACTCAGTATGTCACCTGCCACACCAGAGATAATACAACACTGCACTTTTTTTATGCCAACACCAAGGAGGCATACAAGTCATTCCCCTTCCCTCTCCTGAAAAGATCTGATCACAACCTGGTGCATCTCCTGCCTGTTTACAAGCCCCTGGTTAGCAGGCAACCAGCGAAAACCTGCACAGTTAAGGCATGGACTGTGGAGTCTGAAGAGGACATTAATAGTTTAAACAGGCTGCATAATGGACTATATAAACTTCTGAGCTGATAACACTGTACCCACCAGGACTGTACAATGTTTTTTTCTCCTCCTTAAGGAGAAAAAGAGGGCAGGTCAGGCAACAAAGAGGTGCTGAAGGCTGTGCAGAGGGAGCTGAGGAAGAAGATCACAGAGGGGAAGAACAGCTACAGGAGGAAGATGGATGATCAGCTGCAGCAGAGAAATGTCAGTGGAGTCTGGAAAAAACTTAAAACAATCTCAGGGCAGAGGAACCCAGACTTCCAGGCTGCTGGGGATCAGACGTGAGTACGACCTGAACCCTATTATTTAATAGGCTTGACCAGACACCCGCCCTTCCCCCAGCCCAGTCATCTCAGCCCCCCTGCTCCAGTATGTCCCTCTCCACTATCCAGGTGAGCAATCAGTTGAGCGAGATGAAGGTGAAGAAGGCTACGGGTCCAGGCGAGATCAGCTCCAGGCTCCTCAAGTCCTGTACAGACGAGCTGTGCAGGATTGTGGAGTACATCTTCAACATACCCTAGAGCAGCTGGTCCTCATCTGTCTTCGCCCTCTGGTGGGTCCTTTTTATGGTCCCACTCCAGTTTGCATATCAACCTGGCATCAGTGGGGATGACGCCATCATCTCCCTCCTGGACAGATCACACATGGAGAAGTCGGGAAGCACTGTGAGGATCATGTTTCTTTGATTTTTCCAGTGCTTTTAACACCATTCAGCCTGCACTTTTGGAGGACAAGCTGGAGCTCGCAGGTGTGAACCAACACCTCACGTCCTGGATCCTTGATTACCTCACCACCAGGCAATAGACTGATACACCCCAAGTGTGTGAAGGAGAGGTATCACATTCCTTCCTTTCTGCTGCTGTCAGACTGTACAACCAGCACTGCTCCCTGTAGACCTCACTCTGCACTGTGCAATTCAACTGTGCAAAACTCATTTCTGGTTTACTGGTCAATTTTTTGATACCCATATTCATTATTTGTATTTGTGTATAAAAATTCACTGCCACACTGTTTATAGTTACATGTTAATTTTGTTCAATATCATGTTTATATTGTAACGTTGCGGGGTAACTGGGTAACTAACGGAAGAACGGGAGGAGACGAGATCAAAGCTGCTAGCTAAACTTAGCCCAGATTTATTCTGTCGTAAAAACTCACATCTTCTCTTCCCTGAACACATATCTCCGCCCCTCCCCACTATGGTGGACACCTCCCTCAATTCAACCCACTGTAATACTACACACAACATCAGTAAATCACCCAGCGTTACAATATGTATATACAAGTCCATTCTATTTCTTACCTTCTTATTTTGTACTATTACTGTTTTTTGTAATTTATGTCCTGGCTGCTGTGGCAAACAAATTTCCCCATTTGTGGGACGATAGAGGAAAACTGATTCTGATTCCAATATACCATATTCCTTCACAGAAGGTAGTGGCTAAGCGTCTGTTAGGATCAATCCAGCTGTCTACACAGGCTGTGTTAGAGGTTGTGATTTACCCTCACTTGATACATGTAAATGCAACCCAAAGAATTGATCATTACACTGAGTATATGTTCTTTTCTCTTCTTACTCTGTTTTGATCTACCCCAAAGACATCTGCCTCTTAGCTGCCAAATGATTCATTCTGTTCACTAACATCATCTGCCTGGCGCTGCAAAAAACAAAGTTATGGCAACACTGTAAGCATCAAAATCTATCAAAGCTGAGTTGAAAATTTAAAATGATTGCCAATTACTTGATGTTGTGAATGTCGCTGATGACATCATTGTTGATTTTGATCATGAATGTTTCCTATTTGGGTTCTTCACACATAAAAAAAAAAAACATATTTAAACTGTATGTTGTAACATCCAGCGTTACATGGAAAGACTCAAGTCATTATAACACATAATGAGTGTAAGGAGTCAGTGAGCTGATCTGCAGCTGTCCTTGTTGTTCTTGCAGATATATAGATAACCGTATCATCTGCAAAATAAAGCAAAAGTGATTCTGATATAACAATGGATCAGTCTTTCCACTGTCAAAGACATCAAACCTATCAAGTATTTGTAATAGAGTATTCCTTAGCGTGGTTATTGCAAATGAATTACTGAATTTCAAATCCCTTGACTGAAATTTATTGAAAAAAGTCATTACAGTAGTCGGTAATGCATACCTGCTCAAAACAGATAATGAGTGCTTATAGTTTGCACAGGCAAAGTACACAACTACTGATGTACTAAGGTTAAGGTCAAGAGAAGGCAGTGTCACACAATAACTGTCTTAGGATGTTATGGGTAGAAAAAATGTCCAGTAAAAGAGAGGGGAGATGATGGGATAATTTTTTGCAGCAAGAGTAAGAAATTTTACTTTAAAGAGCAGTCATAGATTTTCTGCTTTCTATTCACTCTGTCCAGCAGCATGTCAAGGTTCAAGGCCAGAATGAAAGAAAAGACTCTTTGATAGACGGCCTGTAGAGCTCTCTCTACATGTTTTTCTTCTTTATCTCTAATCATTGCTCTCTCACTCATACAACTTTGGATTTATTCGAACGTAAGGCAATAAGAAACGATGCTGACCATAGTTCCTCAACCATTATATCATTCTTAGCTCTCCTTTTGATACAAGATACAGGAGTGACAAATTGGACCGTGGCCACTGATCTACTGAGTGTTGATCTAAAATGTCTTATCATTTATGTCATTTTATGTACTGAGTCATACAGAACCCGTCAAAGGTTTAGACACACCTTCTCATTCATGTTTTTTCTTTATCTTTATTATTTTCTACATTGTAGATTAATACTGAATTATATTCTATATTCTTCAAGGCAGCCACCTTTTGCTTTGATCACAGCTTTGCACACCTTTGGCATTCTCTCAGTCAGATTAATGAGGTAGACACCTGGAATGGTTTTCAAATTAGCCTTGTCAAGAGCTAATTTGTGGAATTTCTTGCCTTCTTAACGCATAGACCATCAGTTGTGTTGGACAGAGGAAGGGTTGGTACACAGTTCAATACAGTGAATAGCCGTATTCAACACTGTTCTAATCCATAGTGTGGCATAGTGTGTTAAGTA
Source organism: Sparidentex hasta (assembly GCA_030272975.1). Lineage (NCBI taxonomy): Eukaryota > Metazoa > Chordata > Actinopteri > Spariformes > Sparidae > Sparidentex > Sparidentex hasta. The sequence goes on along the minus strand of JARJLU010019293.1, from coordinate 798 downwards.
AAGAGAAACGACAATCAATCATCACTTTAAGACATGAAGGTCAGTCAATACGGAAAATTTCAAGAACTTTCCATGTATCCTCAAGGGCAGTCGGGATGACCGTCAAACACATGACGAAACTGGCTGTCATGAGTTCCACCCCAGGAAAGGAAGACCAAGAGTTACCTCCACAGTAGAGGATAAATTCGCTTTGAGTTACCAGCCTCAAACACTGCAAATTAACAGCACCTCAGATTAGAGCCCACATAAATGCTTCAGAGTTCAGAGTATCAGACGCATCTCAACATCAGCTGTTCAGAGGAGACTGCATGTATCAGTCCTTTATGGTCAAATTGCTGCAAAGAAGCCACTACTGAGGAAGAACAACATAAAGAAGAAAATTATATAATGGCTATCTGTGTCAGGCTTCACAAAATGGCAGGCAGGAACCCAATAGCACGACACAAAGGAAACAGTTCAGTTGCAAAGAATATGTTTAATTACAAGCGAGGGTCAAACCAGGTAGTCAGTCCGCGAGGCAAACAAATCCAGAGGGAGCAGGCAATAGGGAGAGTCCAAAGTCCGAAGGCAGGTCAAATCACAAGCAGGCAGGATCAGATTCGAAAAAATACAGAACGCTGGAGAGCTAGGTAAACACACTAGACAATCTGGCAAAGAACAGAGGGAACAGGCTCAGTATAAATACTGAGGGGGCTGATTAGCTGATGAGGAGCAGGTGAGTAAGGGGGTGGAGCAGATCAGGTGGATCAAACCAACAGGTAATGCAGAGCAGGGGGAGAGGCAGGGTCTGAAATGACA
>JARJLU010019292.1:0-81812 GCA_030272975.1 Sparidentex hasta | reverse complement strand
ACGACACGCTAGCTGGACACTCCGGATTACAGCGACTACGCTAAGCTAAAGCTAACCGCGGCGTTTCTAGATTAGGACAATGGCTGGGTCGGCTAAAAAACGCTTTGGCTCACTCATCCAACTCTAGGGACTGCGGGGAGTGACTCAATTTCACCTAGGGGTGGCGTACTCCTTTAAGGCAGCTGTTCAGTGCTCCCTGCAGAGCTCCTGATGAGAATGAAAACCATCCACTAACAACATGAGTGTGACAGTATACACACTGAACTTGTTAAGGCACTTTTATTTCCTACCATCTTGCTCTCATATATATACCGTCTCAGAGACAAGAATACAATACCTTTGTAAAACACAATCATCGTATTCGTCTGCGCTCTTTATCTGCTGATAACACAGCCATACCTCTAATAAATGTTAGGAAGTACTGAACAATATCAAATTGAACTTTGCACCTTAGCATAAATCATATATCCTTTTTTTTTTGGGGGGGGGGGGGGGGGGGGATTTTACAAAATCAGTTTTTAGGGTCATCCAGGTTATGTCAAACTGTTTTTTTCATTTTTGATAGTTTCTAAAAAAAATTATTTTCATATAGACTTGGAAAGTAACCATGTCTAACATGATTTTTTTCTTATTTTCCTTATTTTTCTTTCGCACCTCATCGACGGTGATATGTTGTAGTTTCTTTCTTGTGATAAATATACTTATTTTAAGTCGCTTTGGACATCTGCGTCTGCAAATTGCCCTAAATGCAAAGTAAATGTAAAAAATGGTTACTGTAAATGGTTATACTGAATACTATATATTTCAGATAGCTCACTGAGCATTATCTATTTTAAATAAAACATTGGTATCCACTTCTTGATTTCAAAGCTGTTCTTCAGATTAGGAAATATTTCGGGGTATACTTAATTGCTGGTGGAGCATGTTCCAAATGGCCATAACTTCTATCAACATTACAAGTAGCTATGAAATATATGTTATGTTTTCACTTTCCTGTTATGTTTTGTTGCACGATTTATGCAGTCATGGTCTTTCTTTGGACTGGCCCTCATTACTTAGCAGTACAAATTAAACATTTAAAACAAAACCCCAGACCCAGCAGTATTATTCAGTGCTTCATATTGAGAAATTTAGAGCTAATGAATGCAGGAGCTCTTTGGTGGCTGAAAGACTTGGGTGGTAAAACATGAATGTACTCTGTGTGTAGTTTTATAATGTCTGAAAACTGAAGTTCATTCTTGAGAGCCTCCCTTTCCTGTATCGCTCAGCATGTGTGCACAGACTCCTGGTGCAGTTTTACATTCAGCAAGTCTGCTTGGCTGAATAAGGGTTTAATTGAGAACCCTTGAAGTATTTGCTCTGCAACTGTCAACTATTAACCTCAGTAATTACAGTTTATGATGCTAATGTTCTCTTGCTGCTTCGCAACCACAGCGCCCACCAGGCCGCTGAGTGACACTTGAGGGGGCAGGAGTGAGTGACAGCAGAGGAGAGGAGCAGACAGGCTGACCAGATGGCTGGAGCTGTAGTGCCTGCAGTGCTGTGGCTTAATACCACAGGAGAATGTTCAAGAAAGAAGGGATGACGATGATACACAGCAAAGCACCATTCAGGACAAACTCTGTGCATTCAAGTTATGGAGTGTGCACACAAGGACAATTTGTTAGCCCTACATTGCGACTCATCTATGTTGTTTTACACCACAGAGACTGCAGGAGCCAAAACTGTGACTCAAACACACGATCGTACATGCAAAGAGCAATGATAGCTAAAATGTGTCATGCATACTAAAATGTGTCATGCACACTTTTGTAGCTCCACTTGTGTTTGACTAGTGGGCTTGGTGAAACCCTGCTGTCACCCCTGTGTTAAAAGACAGGCCACGTAAGTTGCCGACATCGCAGCTAACCCTTGTTGCCTTGGCCTGTCCCTGCCCTGGCGACTCAACACGGTTGGTGTGTACTGAGGATAGTCAAGACGGGTCAAACCGGTCAACAGTTGCACATTCGGGTGGGGGCCCAGGATGGGCAGACAGGGTGCAGCGGGCATCGATTCCAGGACCCCAGGAAGCATCCAGGTCTGGACACGGGTTTGCTGTAAAGCTCAGGGTCACTACGAAGGAGGAAATGTACCTGGTTGGGGTCAGCTAGTAGTGGCAGGGGCATCCTGCCAGGGGATCGCACGCACACCGGGCGACCTTACCTTACCTTTCAGGTAAGTTTCAGGTGACTGATAACTAAGCTTTTGGAAAATGTCTGCCAGAGTGAAGATATTTAGTTTATGTATAGACAGGAAACCAGAGTTTTTTGGCTTGTCTCCTTTGTTTGATGTAGAGGATGGTCACTTTGTGTGGGTGCAAATCTTTTGCAGGACACCCAACTGCTGCGGGCTGGCTTCCGCCGGGCACATTTCCTCTGAGATGGTGGAACACTGCTGGCCTTAGAATGGCTATTTCTAATCAATCACCAGAATAAATGTTGACAATACACATTTCTGCAAACCACTTATATTTTGAAACTCATTATTGCCTTATGTTGGAACTTTATGATTCTCCAGATTCAATTTTCAGCTTTTTGTTGTGGTAGTGCTGTGCTACGGGCTGGTTAGGTTTCAAGAAAGAAACTGCTTGGTTAGGGTCAGTAAAAGATCATCCTTTGGCTTAAAATACCAGCTTTGTTCACTACAAACATACTTCGATGTTGACGTACCCTCAAAAATGTCCAATAGTGTCATGCTTGCAAATGCAGACGCTGTGGTCCCTCATCGGAAATACCCACTGGCTCCACACTTAGGTCAAAATGCAGCCTTGAGCCGTATTCTCTGGCTTGGCTGCTTTCTTGCCAGTAACTCCCCCACCATCTTCTCCACCACCAATACAACAGTCAAGTCATGAATATGGCATGTGACCACAAGGCTGGACTGCCCCTAAATCGCTTGAACTCCACCCACCGGTACACCATTTTTGTAGTCCCCTTAAAGATTTTGGTTCCACTCCCCCAAACCACCACAAGGCAGAATAGTAAATGCTCTGGACAGGTGAAACAGGCAACTCACTCCCTCTCTGCTTACGCCCTGGTGATGGGTGGCTGAACAACAATAGGATCTGGAGAGATGAATTAGCAAAGTAATCATATTCTTTCAATAAAACAATAGAGCCTATTTAGCTCTACAGGAAGCACACTAGAGATCTAGCAAATGTTTACTACTTTCTTAAGCCAGTGCTGTTAGCTAGAGTAGCCACTGTGGCCTGGCTCTGCACACCATACACTGATTTTATAATGGACCTGGCAAACGTGCTGTGTTAAAAGTTAGCAAGCTATGCAAATAATGTTAACAGCATAACTTCATCTTATCTGAACCTGGCAGACAGGCACAGTCCCATTCATAACCTCTTACTGCAAGTTCAACTCTCCCTCCACTATCGCCACCGGCGCCGTCGTCTCTCTCTTGCTTTGGGCCTCACCTCATTCCCATCACGGCCACCTGCATGATCATGGGAAGCCAGTGCTGCCACAGGTCCACCAGCTCCAGCTGCTGACTTCAGTGCTTCAGTTTTGCACATTTAGCAGCATCTGCCAGGAGCTGATTGCTTCTTTTCTTTAAATTTCTCTGCGCCTCCCTTGCATTTTTTCTCCATTTTTTTCAATCTGTCCATGGCATGACTACACAGTGTCTTGCTCAAGGGCACCTCCCTGCCAGTTTTTGCCCCAACTTCATGTCTAGACATGAAGCACCAGCAGCTGTATGGTCACAAGCTTACTTCCCGAACACTTATCCTCTCATTGCCTTGATAAAGATTTTGTAGGCCTGGAAGTAGCATAATTTCATCTCACAATTCTAATTTCAACACAGCTTGATAGGATCAAGAAAGCTGCTCTCTAACCATTAAGGTACTGTCACCCTATTAGTTCAGAGATGAGAGAAACGCTTTGGTGTTTTAAGAACTGCAGACAGGGACAATTTCTCATGACTTGCATTTATGCTCTATGGCTTTATGAGTTGTGGCTTTGTCAGAAAATACTTAAAAGTGAAGTTTAGTTTGCCAATCACAGGTTTTACTCTTACTCAGTGACCTGGTGGTAGCTGGGTGTTGATGAAATAGCATTAATTTTGTTCGGTCTTAAATCCTTTTGAAGCATGCTCTCCTGTGATGGTACATATAATGAGTTCAGCAGGAAATTTTAAAGAGGTATTGAGAGCAAGAAAAGAGAAACAGAGAAGAAAGGTAGATTGAGGAAACAAGAGACTTAAAGAGAAAGAGATCATTTCTGAGCTGTTACAATACAAGTTCATTACATTATTCATTGCTTATCCCCTACCTTGTTTGGGCTTTTATGGGTTTCCTTTCTCTTGTGATTATTCTTTCTCCTATTTGCCTTCTGTTCTTTATCTTATCAGCACTGTGCAGGTGTTCCATGGCACTCTGGGAAACTTAATTTGATTATCTAGTATTCAAATCCATGGTATTTTCACTCTACTCTTTGCATCTTACCAATTCCCAGCAGGCCCCTTTTGTAGAACAATGCCATGACTGCTGGGGCTACAGACCAGTAAAAAATCAATTCCCTCCACCAACATTGATGGTTTGAAGTAGCTTTCATAAATTGCTGTGGTCCATTTTTCAGACAAAGCCACTGAGAAGAGTGTTTTTAGTCAAAGCAGGTAGATGAGAAAGGTGACATTTGAGAGTTTAAAGAGATAATAACAGAAATATCAAGGTCACCCATTTTGAAGCTAAGGGAGCAATGACATCATGTTCAGACTGTTCTCGAATGGATGGGTCACAGTAGCCTGATAACCCAGCCAGCCCTCATCAGAAAAGCAACCATACAAGTCAACTTTGAAAGCAGCGTATTACAAATCATATTGATACTTCTAAAGGAAGGAGGTCAGGTGTGAATGGTGATGATAAATAAGCATGAGTCTGCCACTGAGGAGACTGCCACCGATGTTCAGTGTCAACGGTGAGTTATTTTAACTCACATAGTGAAGTTACATCGCAAACATTATGCAATGGAAGTTACTTAAGTGACAGTGGTAATGTAGTTATAATCATCATGTTTAACTAAACCTAACAAAGTAACTTTCCTGCTTAAACCTAACTAAACTGCGAGCATACAACAAAAGCTCAACATGCTTGCCACTGGTACGCTGCAATTGTTCATAGTATTATGGGAATGGTGGTGTTTGTCATTTCAGAGTGTGATCAGAGTTAAGTGGCGTGTTAGTTAATCAGTTCTGTCTGCCACTAAAGAAATCATATCTGGGAACTCACCACTTACATTTCCTTTAACTAGACAGTTAATGATGTAGTCTGTAAAAGCTATATGGTTATATTTGCTAAAACTGTCATTATGATTTGACAGTAGAATAAGATACAGGTCAACTGTGTTAAAACCCACTGTCCACCTAGTGGCTATAATTTGATTTGCAAGAATCTACCGCTCCCAGCTAAATACAACCAATCAGAGCCAAGGGGAGTGTCTGAGAAGTGTCAATCACTCTCTTGTATACTCTGCTGGCAGCGCCCCCTTCCTTACCTGCGTACTCGGCAGTGCCCTTCCCCCCCGCAGATGAAGGGTCTTCCCTTACTTGGTCAGATACTTCAAGCCCAAACTGTAAACAATGGTGGAGAATAGACAACTACAACAGAGTCGAAAAATGCCCCACCATTGCCCACATCAAAGAAAGGAATTAAGAAGACTGACAAAGAAAAGCACAGTAAAAACAAAGAATTGGACCGAGCCAGAGCGAAAATAAGGATAAATATCGGAGCTTTGTTTCAGAGGTGGAGGGAGCTGTGGGATTTCTAAGGACTCAAGACAGACACAGAGTTAGCTGCTCTTCTGCTGGACAAGTAAGGACCCCTGCTTGATACTTGTTTCATTCTATGATTTAACCACAAGGCTATGGTGGCAGTGGTTACAGTAATACTTACAATGTGCATATGGCCTTATGATGTTGCAGTTGAGCTACATAGCTTGTTGCTAAATCTAGCTTGTTAGCTTGTATGCTAACCCCGGTGTTTAGCTTTGTGTTTATGGCTACTGGTTAGCAAAAGTGTCTTTCAAGTGACTGGACAGTTATTATAACGTTATTTGCGTTCAGGATGCTCTGAAGTGACTGAATTGATTTAGAGAAATAACATTACTCATTACTGGGTAATGACTAGCTGGTAACTTCCTCTACAGTGATGTGAGGAATAGTGATTTAGTTGTGTTGGTCAGAAATAGAACAATCAGGGCTTGGGTTGGTGTTGTTATTTTGAAGGCGCTATCCTGGTGATATGGTGACCTTTATTACAATCGTTACAGGTTTGCTTGTGCAAAGCAGGCTCCTCTGTGGGAAAGGGGCTTTGAAGGCCGGGCTGCAGCACAGCAGAGATGAAGAAGGAGGGACCTGGGAGCTCTATCATTCAAATCTTCTGGCTAAGTCCACTTTTTTCTCAAAACTGCAGCTTTAAGCAACCTATAGTAGCTGTGTAGCAAGATGTCATGGTTGTTACTAAACTCATATGCAAATCTCTGGTTGGCTGACTGGGTTGCAAAAATGTGAGCTTTTGAATATTACAGTGAATTTTAATGCCACACTTAAACCATACTGATTGTATATCAACCATCAACTGGCAAAGTACTGGTCCAGTTGAATCATTAACTAAACCAGAGATACAGACCCTGATTAAGAGGTCTCAACCCAGGTGACAGTCGCAGGACTGTTTTCTGTATGAATAGCAGCACTTCAGTAAAAACCCATGTGACTTTTGAGCGCTCATTTGTTGCCTATGCTTTCTAGGCAGAGATTTGAGTATCATCCAGTTCCAACTAAACTGATATATTCAGTGTCAAATGTTCAAATTCCAAAAATGTTCTTCCAGAAAGTGTTCAGGCCTTTTAGAGTTGATTGGTACCTATTTGTGGTGACATTTTTTTTTGCAACACACATAGTTGGACTGGCTTCGGTATAGAATTAGTAAACTGACTTCATATTATAGATTCGTGAAAAGTAGCAATTCCACTTCCTGATGTCTTACACTATCACAGGTTCAACTTTGGATACAATTCACTGCAGCAATGTGGAGAAACGTCACCTCAAAATCACCTTGAAAATGAATAAACTCTATTTACAGTATTCTGACCTTTGACCTAAGATATATGTGAGAAATAGAAATTCCAACAAAATCCATTGTCCAGTTGTCTCATTCAACTAGTAACCAAAGATGGTGTGGCAATGATTTTGAGTTAATGGGTCAAATTACCTGGAAGCTATTGAATAAGATGTGTCCCTATGCATAGTGAATGGGATGGATCAGAGGTGAAATTTGACAGTGTCAAAAAGTGTTTAGGGGCATGGTTCGGACCATCTGGAGTCCAGAGGTACCTATTTGTAGTGACACACAAAGTTTCACATAGATGGACTGAGGCTTAGAGGGTGAGATTCAAGATTTTCATGAAAAACATAAATTCCAACAAAATCCAATAAAAACAGGTGTGTCTCATTCAAATAGTAGCCAAAGATACTGTGACACTGATTTTGAGTCAAATCACCTAGAAGCTATTGAGTAATATGTGTCCCTATGCAAAGTGAATGGGATGGATCAAAGGGGAAATTTGACAAAGTGTCAAAATCTATTTATATTGTAATGCTGGGTGATTTACTGATGTTTGTTTGAGTATTACAGGGGGTTGAATTGAGGGAGGTGTCCACCGTAGTGGGGAGGGGCGGAGATGGGTGTTTTTAAGACAGTGTTTACGTCGGGGGGGTTTGCCATGGTGAGGAAAAAAATAAGGCGGGTGAACACCGGGAGAGACTGTTCCGGAGTTAGAGAGTTAGCGAGGGTTTGTTGTTTTTCCGGGGACACCTCAACCTCGGGTTAGCTGTGCTTCAGCGAGGGAACAAATTTGGGCTCAGTTGAGCTAGCAACTTTGACCTTGTCTCCTTCCATTCTTCCGTGAGTTACCAAGCTACCCCGCAACGCTACAATATTATTCCAACCTTTGACTGTATGTCAGATCAATTCCTTCATAGGTGGTTAGCTCATTCTTGTCTTTGCATCTTTTTCCTGATGTCTGAAATGTCAAATGTTCAAATGTACTTTTTTGAATCACAAATAGTTGGATCACTGGTATATTCAGTAACATCTTTGTTACTTACCAGACTCATAAACAACAACATTTCCTCATTGTGTAAATAGAAAATTAATCTGGTTGGCACTGCATTTACTTATTTGTTGTTGTAAAGACTCGAGGAGACAGGCTTTGATTTATGTTGATTGTAATGTGAAAATCCAGACAACACACAGTGTGTGATGGTCATATAATCACTAGCTTTTATTCTTTCTTTCTACACCTTATTAAAAACATTGCACTGTCTCGTAAGGGATACAGGTTGATAACAAATGTTGATGGGAACACTGTGTGTATAGGTTCGGTATGATCATGAATAGTCAGTATCATCTTGATGACGTTGTGTATTCGCCAAACGTAATGTTGCAAGTGCAGAATTCAGCCCTTGCATGTGAATGAAACTCCTGAGAGAAATTGATGAGTCACCCCATTGTAGTCTGTGTCTTGTAGCATTTCTTCAATGTCATGATGTTTAATCTAAATAATACAATGATGTTGCCACAGTAATTATCCAACACGTATCCACCTGTGACACAGAGAATTGGTCCTTGAAGTGATGGACCCCCCTCTGTTGTTTCAGCAGAAGCTTTCTGGAACTGTTTATCACTTGAATCATTGTTGTTAGAGAACAACAAGACAGACCTTTACTTGGAAGGAAAAAGCTGTGGGTTACTATGTTAAAATACCCCCTTCTGATACTTCTGAGGACATTTCACAAAACAGTATGGTCCTTGCACACGAAGCGTTTTTTTTTAAAAGCAGAGAATCCATGAGCCTTGTATAAAGACTCTCCATCTCAATCTGTTCCTTTGACAGACCGAGAGAGGGAGAGAAATAGAAGCCCTTCTTTCCGAAGAAGACAACAGATGGTGGCAGAGATAGCCAGTAACAGCTGACAAAACAAGCTGCCATTAATTTCCATTCAATAATACATCATACAAAGTCCTCAGTGCCCTTTATATTCCCCTCAAACATCAAATCTAATTGGACTCCAGCAGAAAACTACTTACAATTCAGTTAATAGAGATGATTTTAATGGAAATATGCATAAAAGTGTGTTTGACTTTTACAGATAGAGCGAATGTGCGTGCTGCGCTAAAGTCAGCTGAGTTGTGATGTGTGCGGCGTTTTGTCGAATGTTTCCCATGATGTGAACAATCTTATTTGCTCACATTAAAAGAGATCCTTTTTTTCCAGATGCAATGTTCTGCTGTGTTTTCACAGAAGTCCACATGTTGTGGTTCTGAACATCAGACTTTACTAGTGATTGTAAACTGGACCATACTCGTCATACACTATTGTAGGAGTTTTAATATTATTTGGAAGCCAGTAATCCTGTGTGGTGAGTTTGACCTTTGAAAATATAATCTAGCTGCCAAAGAGAAGACAAATGTTAGTTCATGTATTCCCTTAAGTACAGGGCTGGTCAGCAAGAGGTCTGACTGTCTGCCATGCTGACAAGTTTGACACACGCAGAGGAAGTTCATGGTGCATTCAGGTGCAAGTCTTAAACTCTGAAGTTGAGGCGAATCATGACCTTAAAATCTAAAGTGAAACTGAATTGTGGATTTGGAGGATCATGATACTCCTGTATTGCACCCATATTTAGAGCCAAACGATTAGCAGGCTGATGCTTATCCTAACTGTTTAGTCATGTTTATATAGTTAACTCTGTGTGGGCTCTAGGCTGCACTGTAATACCTGAGGACATGAACCATGTGCATTAATGTATGTGATGCATTCTTGCTAGATGTTTGCTTCAGTTTCCACAGTTGCACGCTAAAGTCTTGTTGTACTGGTGGCACGGGCTTTGTCTGCATTGACTCAAATGAAGTTCCCCCACCCCTTTGCATATTGCACGGACGACAGGCTTCTGAGAAAGAGATATCTCTCCCTTGGATTGAGATTGGCAAAAATGCCTGTGCATTCCTTCCCATTTCCACACTGCAGAGTCATACAAACTTTATTTTGCTGCTACTGCTGCCAGTAGTAAGTTTAATTTTCTTACAGCACAGGAGTATGTGACACGAATCTGTTATATTTTAAGTGGGGTTAGAAATTTGCATTTCACCGATTTCAACACAATTTAACTTCCAAAACCAAACATGCAACAGAGAAAGATAAGAGATTTGAAAATGTTCTGCGGTTCAGATTCATCCAACTGTAAACGTGCTGACCAGGTAGCACAAAACCATTTGGCTGTCATCACTTGTCCTGCTGGGGACAGAGAGGAAGCTGAAATTGAATTAGGGAGATGCTGTAATTAATAAACGCTCCAAGGAACAGAGAGGCCATATAGGACTGAAAGACAATTACAGGACTGCGGTCTTCAAAAGTCTGCTGCGTGCAGTCTTGTGGCATTAGGGAGACAATTATTATTGTAATGCCTGAGTCACTGTCACCTCCAAACAGAAAAAAAACATGTCTGGAGAAAAAAAAAAACATTCAAATGAAAGGTAAAATTACAGTCAGGGAGAAAAACAATGTGCACACTCTAGACTGTAATGCAAATAACCTTTTGAATTATTGGATTATTTCCTAAAGAACTGGTTGTGTAATCTCCTCATTTTGAGGAGGACTTGGGCTCTTTGAATTGTCCGTACTCGTGCCAATATATTCACTGGTTCACTTGAAATTCGGTGTGAATAATAAACCAAATGCAGCGATGAAAACATTTCCATCCACGACATATCTGACTAAAGAAGTCTCACCGTTCAGTAGGTGTTGATTGGGTCTATGGACAACATGTATTGAACTTATTTCATCAGTGCAGCTTTTGGGTGCTGCTGTGACACCCCAGAAGAGCATGACCGATTGAGGAGGCTTACATACATACATACATATATATACAGTCGGATGAATGTGCACGTCATGCTTGAGGATCCTCCTGACACTATCAAAGTCTAAAAACATGTGAACATATGGTCAGTGAAGCCCTACAACAATCCCCCAATCCACTTTCACCCAATAACAAAATGCCTGACTTCACTGCTATTGTGAGAAAACAGATTTTTGTGCCACTTGCTGTGCAAAGATTACAGTAAAACACTGTATTTTAATTTTGAAACACAAGCATGTGTATGGGTTTGTATTTTCCTCCCTGTTTGTGAACACATTTTTCTGGTCTGTGAAACAAATTTCTGCTCCCACATCAAAAATCATAAAAGAGATGTTGAGTAATAAAATGGTGCCTGTCCACCCTTCAAACTGAGCCATTATATTTCTTTGATGATTCAGAGGCGAACAAGATGATCGTCACTCTAGCAGATGATGATTCAAACTATGGCATTAGGAGGAAGTTGAATGCTGATGCCACAGCTATGTTCAGTTCCCCCACTCACCAAAAACACGGTGCATTCAGCGAACACACACAACACTGAACATTACTGTAATGCAAGCAATTTCCACTCGGGGATCATTCAAGTATTTCTGATTCTGATTCTGACACACCTGCTCCTCATTTTTGTCTTTAACACACACTTTCTGGGCCTGCTGTGAGTCATTCTTTTCTTTCCTTTGTAGGTTGGGCAACAAAAAAAACTGGGAGTCTTAGTGCCTGTGGCCTAAATCACAGTCATTTCCAGCCCATTACAGTACATTTAGTGACTGTTAGTGATTACATAATTGAAGACCTAATTTGTCCAATGATGCAGTCAAGAATCAACTGCCGACTATTTTCTCAGGCATTGTCGAGATAACATCAAAGTTATTGACCTCAATGTCATGCTGCATTGTTAGCTATTGTACTGGTGCTATGTAGGCTATAGCAACTTCCATTATAGCCTTTTCTGACTTCAGTGATTTGGACTGTACATTTATTTACTTAATCTGTTGTCAAATCTTAAACATGCAGAAATCCTTGGGCTGAGTTACTAAAACTAACTTGAGAAGTTTCAAGTTAATGTTGCAAGACCAATCGAAGCCAGAGTGTGACATGTCCAATGCTTTGTTTATCATTATTGACCAGTTCCTGGTATTTTATGGTCTCCTTAATAAAACACCCGTCAAGTATTAGTACTTTACCTTGACGCTGCAATCATGAAGTGACCTTCCTTCAGGATGGGAAATAAATGGAACAAAACACTCGACTATCAGGCTTGTTTTTGCCTGTGTGCCTGGTGAAGCCAAATGGCTCTCTGTTTCCTGATAATGTTCTTTCATGCATTATCCACCCATTAAAATATTGCTCTTGTATGTAGCCTTAAAGATGAAACTTGTAAGATATAGCAACCTGTTAAACACCTGTTCCAATACTATAGGGCACAGCATAACTGCCTCTGCTGCTAACAATACTCCTTGTCTCCGCCGGACACCAGACTACAACAGGCACGGCCTCCGAGACTGACAGATACCAGTTTGAACACAGATACAGTACAGAGATGGTTTACTGTGGCTGTGATGGGGACTATGACTCCGGGGATGAGAAGACATGGTAGGTGGGAACAGGATGGGCTTGCAGCAGGAGAGAGAGAGAGAGAGAGAGAGAGAGGGAGAAATTGGCATTATCAGGGAACTAAACTGCATGTAGAGCTGGAATATGTTCACATTTTACACTGTGAATTAAGGAGTTCAAATTAAATATCAAAAAAGGAAAAACTCAAAGGCACCTAGCACAATGTCTAAAAAGCCTTTAATAACACGGCTATTTCATAAATGTAGCAAACTTGCCGCCTGCATATTACTCCTGCTGAAACTACGAGGGCCATGTGACCATCACCTCTTGTGGTACAAAGCCAGGGGACCAGCTGACCACTGGACATCTCTACAACATCAGCATCTTTTACCTGCTGTCCAACACAAAACACTGTTGTTTCTTGAGACATATTAATAATCTTAGCTAGTTTTTGGTTGTTTCAAAGTACAATTGTGGCCATATCTTATTGCACCATTGAGTCAGTATAATGCTGTGAGCTGGGAGAATGTGTACAGTTTTAACAGAGGTGTAGTCTGTAAAAGTCAGTGTTATTGAATCTACAATCTGGGAAGCAAAAAGCTGACAGCAGATAAAAGTTGCACAAAGACATAAAATGGGGCGTTAATCCAAAACCGGATCAACAGCAATCCTTTCCCATTCATTTTCTCTGTCTACTAGTTAATCTACCTTCCTTGCTGCTGCAACCCAGGAAGTAATGAGACTGTTAATCTCTTAATCAGAGATTGCCCTGGCTAACATGGCCCCAGAGTGCCACTTCAGACTTCTCTGAACCAATCCAATCACCATTAATTGTTTTCCGCTCGCTCAAAAATGACCAAAAGCAACAATTAAAATGATTGAAAAGGTCAGGGATGTTTTCTGCTCCTTCCTCTCACTTCCATCTGCAGCTGAATTTTACAAAAAAACATTTTTACTATGACTCTCGGATCTAGAACCATATTTTTCACTGTTTCTTGTCCGTTCAAAGAGCGTAGATAAAGTAAAGTTGCATAAACCCATATAAGTAAAGTACAAGCACCCCAAAATTAAGTTCCATATTCTCCTGTCTGTATCTTCTGGATATCTGCAGCTCCATATTATTATTATCCTTTTTTTCTGGCTGCCATTCTTTATAAGAAGGCCCTCTGTGTTGAGGGGTAGTGGCTGTGGATGCAGAGTTGAACAGCACTGGTGGCATTTGAAATAGAAAAAAGAAAAAGCTTCCATTCAGGCTTAATTACAGCAGCTTCATAAATGTGTGTACAACTTTCTTTGCATACATACTCTACAAATAAAGAAAGTGGAGATAAAAAGAGCCTGTTTCTATAATTGGCCTATCAACAAAGTTCTTCTTCATCCCTCTGAACTCAGTCTTGACAAGAGGCCAAAAAGTGGCAATGGCAACATGGTGAGGCAGCTTGACTATTTGGTTTTTTACCATCAGTTTGTTGTCATAATTAGTCACACGTGAATGCATTTAATTGACTTTTTAGGCCAAATATGAACTTCTTTGCTTCAGCTTTTTCGGTTGCCAGACTCCAAGAGGCCTCCTGCTACCCTTAAAAAGGAACAAAAGAGCAAGGGAAGAGAGCATCTTCCCTGACAGCTGTCCTGTCATATGGCATTTTTTGCTCTGTTTCATTCCCACCCCCCTCCAATGCCTCATTGAAACTAGGACTGACATGTCATACAATTCCAACCAACTCTGCTCACAATAATATGTAGAGCTTTTAATTGTTCAGGAGATTTACTGAGAAAAAACAAAAAATAAATAAATGCAGTATTTGCACCAATGTATTAATTTTATGAGTGTAATGTCTTACTGCAGTTTAATGTCCTCAGTGTGTTGACAGAAGAAATGACGCTATCTCTTCATAGATGCAAACCCCATGAAACCCAATTCCCGAAACCCACTTAAGACCCGTGCTAGAAATCAAATAAAGGTACCAAAGTGAGAGTGCATGACTTGATAAATATTAAGCTGGCTGATAAGTTCCAGTTACAAAAATGCTCAAACAAAAAGACAAATTACATATTGATTTGTATTTTGCAGTTATCTTGGTGTAAGTTTTGGGAGGCATTTGCTTTTCAAGAAGAACAGTTTTATGTGTTTAAAGAGCACACTGCTTAGACCTTTTTGCACTGAAGAAGATTTGTTTAATTAAGGTTATGTGCAGCCTTAAATGAGGAGGAAAAGAAAAAGAAAGCACCTAATTTCTTAACTTTGCTCTTGACTTAGTTACAAAACTCTCCTCTTCTGGGTAAGCAGTCAAACACTGCTTTTCTCACCAAATTTGAGGCATGATGAAGATCACTTCAGTGGCTGACAACTCACTTAAACACATCAAGATGGCATCTGTCTGTCGGAAAGCCTGCAAACACCACAGTCTGCATATAGGACAGAACAGCTCTGCAGGCAAGCTGGCTCTTTCTATTTCATGCGATTGGGTGTCCTTTGAACACTCGGCACCATATGGGACTGATAGTTCCATTCTGAACATCTTGGTTCAGCAGACAGATTTTTTTTTTTTTCTTTTGACTTAACAAAGCAGCCGGAAGGGAGGAAGGAGACAGGACATCACCGCTCATCTCACTATGTTTCCATTTGAAGCAGTGGAAGCAATAAATAAATATGCAATAATGGAGCAGCATTATGCTAACAAGGCTAAGTGGCTGCACTTCAAAAGCCTTTTCAGGAGGCCCTGCAATCAACTATGTGCATCTGGAGAGGGGGATATCAATAAGTATCAGTCTGGTATTGTAAGACCAAGTAGTGAGAAATTTCTCTTTCATAACTGGCTGTCAGGGATGTACTGTTACGGAACACAATCAGAGCGAAAATATGTTTTCATGCAGTGGTCCCCAACCATCGGGGACCACTGCTTTACATGAAAGCATGAAAGCAAACCGATCCGTGGGTCGTTTGGTACCAGGCCACAGAGAAAGAATAGATATGTTATTTTATTTCCATTATACTGATGATCACACAATGTACGTTCTTTTATTTCGAAAAACAGATTCTCTTTTAATAACATCTGTGTGTTCCTCTTGGCGCACTTGACACGTACCCGTTTCAGTCACGGTTTACCCAAAAAATAAGCCCTAAAGCTAGCTAAAATGAGTGGAAAGCAAACATCTCCAGAGAGCCACTTTGCAAAGGATAAAGGAGAAGGCCCAATGATTAAACAAGAACAGCCTACGACTGCCGAGAAAAAGGAAGCTACATGTAGTAGGATGGACAACTGTCTTCAAGTTGGCTGACAAAGTGGCTGAACCGGAACTGTGGGGATAGGAAGTGGACAACTGCTGGAGACTGCAGACTTACAGAGTACACTGGACATAAGGAAGGCAAATCGGGTAGCAATTATTCCTTGAATGCAAAAAAGGTTGGGGACCGCTGATGTAAAGCAACCAGGTCACACTAATGGATGCTTGACACTAGTGGAGGCTTGACACTCTTTGTAAGTTCAATCTTTTTACTTTAAAACTTATGGACAGAGCTCCCAGGTCAGAAAAGTGAAGCCAATACAGAAAAAGCCATGCAACTCCACTAGTTTCAAATATAACTGTGATTGTATGTAAGCTTATGAGAGAATTACTCTACTTCTTGCTAGATTTATTACCATACCACCTCTTTTACTCTTTATTGTCTATTTAACTCTATTTTGCCCTAAAGTTTAGGGCATAGTCACCTGGTGCAGCCCAGCTGCCAGAGTAAATTGTTGGCAGTAAAAGGTTCTGCAAAACATGTCATGTCATAATCACATTACATGTTAATGACCTCACATTCATACTGGAAGGTGAAAGGGATGGTAGTGACGTGATACCAAGTTTCAGCATTTGTAATTGTGTCACCACGGAATATTTTTAAGGAGACCTTGGGATTATTGCCAGCCATGTTTGTGGTGTAGAAACTTAAACTTAACCCTTTTAACCTTTTTAACCCTAACCCTTAAGACATGCAGAACAACCACAGAGCCACTACTGCACTAATTATGAAAGAATATAGTCATTCTTTATACAAAATTCACAAAACCACAAACTGGGCTACAATGTGTAAAAAACATGTTTATATGACCCAAACACAGCCCAAACACTACTCAAACAACTAAACATCAAACTTTGTGAATAACCCTAACCCTAGAAAACTGGTTTGGGCCTTAAAGGGTTCATATTTTTGATGGGAAGTTGGTACATCTTTAGCCATGTCTGTGGCAACCAAAATCCTGACTGATATCCACTCTACTCTCTTGTCCAAATAAGGTGACCTCTGGCTTCAAAAGCCCACGATGGTGACTGCTGCAGTGCCAAATTAGAGACATCAAAACTGCAGTTTACAAACAAGCTGAGGGCATAATGGTGGGTTTACACCTGGTTAAATCATGCAATAACTCGAAAAGACGTCTTCATGTTTTGCACATAAAACAGAACAAGCCAGAAGACAAGCCAGTCACTACGAATCGCCTAACACTGGCAGTCTGTCCTCTGCTTAAGGACATATGGACAAGAACCATGGTTCTGGGTGGACACATTAGCTGTTACAAGGATGTGATCTCATGATCTCTCAGTTACTGGATAGTGTCACCATCTGCCAGGGCAACCTCCCCATTTAATTACGTTTATCTCATCCCATTTACATCCCATGACATTACAATATATTATTGGCATTATAAATTGTTATCCTATCTCAGCGCGTTTTATATGTTAGGACTGCTATATTAACACCCACATAAATTATAAGGGGATATCAGTTAATGGGTGAATCACTTATCAAAATGCTTTATAGTACATCTCAATGTGTATCAAAGACAGGAAATGAGCTGACTATTTCCTGGTATATAGGATGAAGTACAATATGTTAACTTCACAGTATATCTATGTTACGCTAGACCATTTAACCAGTGTCTAACTAGTGTAGTATGCTGTCATTATGTCTACAAATAACACAGGACAACAGTGATCTGGCTCGGTTGCATTCAGTGTGTACCTGCAGTGAGTTGCGTTGTCTTGCCTAGTGTGATACCTCTTTGTTATTGGCAAAAGAAATAGCTTTGCTGACCGCAATTAACATGAAATATCCTTTTTATTTATATACTGATTTGTATAATTTGTTATTTTATGGCCCGAATATTCCTCACTGATACAAAGAAAATTACAATTCTGTTCAAATCAGATGAACCCTAAACAACCCACTGTTCTACCCAATTTCAAAGATATTTACGTCTTTCTACTGCACAGACAGCTCATCATTCCAGCAATGAAACACTCTGTTAATGACATGGAGCACTAATGTTAGTTTAAAAACAACAACATTAAACCATCATCTCCATACAGTACAGTGTGGCTCCCCACTGCCGCGCCAGAAGCTATACGTGCTAATTGATTTCTGCAAATTAACAGAACAATCGTGTCATTTCATTATTTTCTTCATGATACACCAGGCATTTAACATGCAATATATTCCACCATTCAGCATCCTAAGTGTTAATTCTTGACTTCATTCAGTCTATTCACATTTTACCCTATGTGCATGATGGCTTTTTAATTGGGCAGGAAAGCTGCTTGAATGGAGCAACTGTGCTAGTCAATTTTATTAACAACGATGAAGCGCACAGAGAAGGAGTGTGGCTGTGTCCAAATTTGTATATATTTTTCTTTTTGTAGCAAAAATCCTCAGAGTTGTTCAGAGGGATTTTACTTCTAAAAATCTGCTACCACTGATCACAATCCTGCAATGCAATAAGCAGTATTTTACAGGTGAGAGAACCACACAAAACAAAATGATGATGATTAAGGAGTGTCTGCATGTCAAGCCAGTTTTGTGCATAAAACACATTATCACAACTTACTAATTTTCTTCACAATAGGTGAAATTTACTGCTCACTGCGGAGTGAACTACTTAGTGTCTATCAAAACAGAGGCAGTGACTGAGTGAACGAAAGAGAGATATAAAGCACAGCGCCTGTGAGTGTGTGCATGTGAAAGTGAGCTTAAGACCACCAGGCAACTTCTCAGCTTCCCTCACTAATAATAGTTTTTTTTTTTTTAATCATTATTCTTTTTTTTTTTTTCAATTTCAAGCACACAGGCTTTATCACCTTTTGTCAAGTGGCAGCCATTACCATATGATTTGCCTCAGACATAGAGATACCCAAACGGGCTGAAAAATGTCTTTAATAATTACACAGTGTTAAGTTAATCCATCAAAGTCAACAGAGAGCTTGGATTGTAGTTATTAAGAAAAGTCTTTTTTTTTTTTTTTTCTTGGAATAGCAGCATTTGATAACGTGACGAGCTCCAAGTATTAACCTGAATTGAGGAATGAATTAATCCCGAAATGCTCGGCGAAGACAACACCAATGAGGATTTAGGTTTGTAATGCTCCATCACACAGATGGTTTACCCCAGGATGATTAATTCCATACTGTTTGAGTTTGGCGTGCAACTCCACATTCATGGTTATCCTTCATGGCTGCCTTTAGTGAGCAGTGTGCTGCCGCCATGGGGAGAATCAATGTTTCACGTCTGTCATTTGAATAATAATGCATAATTGTATCCAATGCTATTCTAACAAAGTGACTAAGGAAAAAAAATGTGCATATACAAGCACACATGCACACAGTCTGTGACTGACCACATCTTTCTTGGAAGAGAGAAAATAATCTTACCATTCTGAGAAGAAGGGAAAAAAAAAGTATCTAGCCAATAATTGCTCTTCCTGGCACAAACAAGATAGCTGTTGAAAAATGCTAATAATTCACATTGCGCATTCCATTACAGGAGAAGTGACAGCTCTTTAATATTATGATAACAGTGGAAAAAAAATGCTTTTCATTCAACAAACCAAGAAGCGCCAGCAATTGCAGAGAAAGCAATTTGCATGCTGAATTTCCATGTGAAATGCCTGCAGTGTTTTTAATCACTCGACATTAACAAATCTTTTAATTACCATTTGTCAACAACTGTGTTCAGAATAATGTCTGCTGCTTAATGCTGGGGGTTTAAGGATAGGGAGACTTAACTGTAATTTCTATTAGCACTCTTATTTTTCTTTTGAGGTGGTGAAGAGGCACCCTCTCGATAAATTATTCTCACCGAAAATGGAAGATGATTTTGAGAAAGGGAAAATGGGGCTGGGCCAAAGAAAAAAACATAAGAAAAAACACTAAACACACAGCACTGAATAACTAAACTGCCAGTAAACTATGACTTCCATCATTATAGGACCATCAGCTACATCACTATGTACTATATTACTAAAATAAAACAAGAGCAGGATGCAATTAAGATCTGCAGAAAAGATCACTGGCACTGACCTTTCCATCTTCCTACATCTCCTTATTCAGATAGCATGGCACATGGGACACATCATGTTTTAACATAATTTAGCATGTGATTGTCTCTTGAGTTTTTTCACTATTACCAGCAGTGGTTTTTCATACAGTTAACAAAATCCAGCACCACAGAGTTTCAATTAATTGTTCTGGGCTTGAAAATCTTAAGGTAAAATGTGTAATTCTGAAGTATTTAGCAGCATCTAGCTGTGAGGCTCTAGATTGCAACACTCCCTCGCTCACCCCTCCCTTTTTACCAAAGACGTTGGGGAAACTCCAGACAAGACACGTTTCTAAATATGAACAGTATTTCTTCTATTTCTACTCAATACTTCACTCAAGTGATGAGGTAAAGATGTATTTAGTTGTTTATTCTATAAGATATTTGTTATAACAAAAAAAATAGGACAGGGGTAGACAATAAGGGAAATAGATCACTGGCCCCACCATTCTAACCACTGGCCCAGGATAATGTCAGGTATCGATCCCCATAAAAACGAAAAAGAACATATCCCACCCAGTTCCTGCGGTCTAGCCACCAAGTTTTGAACTTTCTACAATACCAATACTAGTAAATTTCCATGATTCTTGATACTTATTCGATACCCTGTTTTAAAGGAGAACTTTGGTCGATTTAAACATGCAGCTTCATTGCTCAAGCTACTCTTGACTTACCAGTACTGAAGACACGAACACATTTGGTCCAACCATTACAGGGCTCCATGAACGGAGAGTTAGCATTGACAGCTAACAGCATAGGGTCAGAAATTTACACTGTGTTTTAAGCATCTTAACATGCTCCAAATCTCGTCATGTTTGTTTTTTCTCTACTCCAAGCCATGGATGTATTATGGTCTAAACACGCACCACCACTGTGGCGCACACCGAGCAGCTGGAGCGGCTCAAGGATGTGCTGCGTTGACAAAAACGGACCGCAAGCTCGACTGTAGCTGAAACCGAGACCCAACGCGTGCTCTGGCCCGCGTGTAATGTCCACATCAGTCCCAACAGGACTCGACACGACGCGCGCTGAGGGCAAAGTTTCACAGTACCGAAAAACAAAGGTCCTTATCGGCTCTAGTGACAACCTTGAATTAGCAGCAGGAAGCGAGCGGCACGCTTTCCACAGGAGTAAGCAAGCTGTGCACACCGCAGTTGCTTGCAGGTGGTGTGCTGACGTCCCAGGGCACAGCGCTCCCTACGCACACAAAGTAGATGTCTCTAAGGCTACAGTGTGTTGATATTTAATGTTTTATATGAAGGCGTTTCTTTTCAGTGAAACTTATGTATTGCTAATATATTTATATATTACTCTTACCTGTCTAGCAGTAAGCAGGACACTGGCATCAGTCTGCAAACATTTCCATCCGCGGAAGGCAGTTCCAATGTTTATTACTGTTTTATGTCGTCGCTTGTCCGGATCTTATTTAGCCCCACAGAATTTTCCTTTCTAGGACAACAATTCACGCTCCCGTGTTTTTTCGTGTACAAAATAAGTGTGATCGTCGATCCTTTACCAGGAATAGCAGCCACTCGCTCTTCTTCTTCCAACCCGGCAATTTCAGGTGGCCACAAGAAAAGCAAAAGGCTGTCACAAGTGCCAGGTTTGTCCGTTCTGGGCTATTGTAGAAACATACCGGTGAAACATGGCGATGCAACATGGCCATCCCCCATGGGTGGGTACCCGGCTCCCTAATTAGAAATAAACTGGTTTAATTTCTTGAGTAATAAAAACACAACCACTCTTATTTCAGCGTGATTATACATTAAATAAAAAAAACATACTCATGAACATTACATTACATTTTTGCCAAGTCTGTTCTGCTAGAAGGCATTACATATTACACAAAGTAATACCTTTAAATCCTATGACTGAATTTTGTATCATACAGTATGTTGTCCTTCGTTGGTTTAATCACTTAATAGCTATTCAGTGTCTGCCTTTTAAGACATTAGTCCCTGCTTTCATATGAATAAACTTGCCATCTGTAATGGTGGAAGCACATCTTGGATTCATCAGACATGCTGGTTCTCTCCTCAGAGCAAAGTGATTGAGAATGCTAAGAGAGTAAGTGATACAGAGAGAGAGAGGTAGAAAAAAAAGAGGAGGGGGGGGCAGCTCTTAGGGAAAATTTGCCATACGTCAACCCTCTCTCCCAAGCCTCTCTACCATTCCCCTCTGCTGGAGTACAGCAGAACGGGCGTGGTAGAGTGGAGGAAAGCTACACACTACCTCAGTGGGAGTGAGAGCCGAAGGGCAAGGAGGCTCATGCTGTCAAAGGAAAGTAAAGACTACAACTGAATATTGGTTAAGACATGCAGATATATGTGCATATAGTATGCGCTGCATGTGTTGCTGCAGGCTCAATTGACAGTGATGAGGGTGCAAATGTGTTATAAATGCACGGCAAGTGAGAATAACATCAAGTGGTTAAAAAGAAAACATAACACTATGATTTCAACAGAATGAGGATCGTTAATCCTGCAGGAAAATTGGTAACACGTCAAACCAGCAGGGATGTGATGAAGAGCATCGATGGAACAGAAATACAAACAACAACAACAACAACAACAAAACAGTTAAGCAAGATGGCTGCCTAGCCAGTGACTGAAGTTCAAGACTGTGTTTCAACATTTTCAAGCACACTGGATACTTTTGATTGATGCGGGACCACATCATTTCAACATTTGTAAGTGGCACTACTGGATATTTTCTAAGGAGACACTGAGGTATCTCCAGTTGTGTTTGTGTCAACCAAAACAAATATTTTAAGCTAAAACATGATCTACTCCTAACCCTAACCAAGTGGTTTTCGTGCCTAAACCCTAACCAGCTCACAAGCACATGTAACACATGTTAAGTTGCAACATGACAAAATGTGACATTTCAAAACAAACTGAAATTAGCACACCGCCTTATCAAGAGAAAACACAGGATCGACCTCTTTCTTTCACCTGAGACCCATTGAACTTGTATTACTGCCACCGCGCACCATGAAAACACTGCTTGCAGTTCATGTTATTACTCATTGTTTTGCTGTTGCGTCTGTTGTAAACAAAAAAAACAAAAAAAAAACACAATGTGACTTACTTTTTCTCCTTTTTCACAAATTGAAGTAAAATAAAGGTAAGTTCATGAATAAAGAACTGAATGCTCTTTCACCCGTTAGGGCGACACCTCATATAAAACTGCGGCACTCGAGCATTCACAGGGCCGGAAAAAGAGCAATTTAACTTGGGGCTGAGATAAGACAGGCTGAATACTCCCTTGAATACACATTAATCATCACATAGAATTTACAAACGGCTGACACTGACACAGCTCTTCAATGTTGGAGTCAAAGGCAGAGCGATGAGGAGAGTTAAAAAGCATTCTTGGATTCATGCTGCTTCATGAGGCCACAGAAAAGTGAAGGTTGCCACAACGTAACAATTTCTTTTTTTCAAAGAGGGATATTCAAAAGAGACATCTCGTGTTACAACATGAATGCTGGACTGAAAGTGGAGGATATGTGCCCATGTGATATGTTTTTGGCTATTAAAAGTGGTTTAATTTAAAATAAATCTCTCTGTGAGGGTACCACTATCTCTATTCATTATGAAAAGTCATAATGTCATTAGTCAATAATTTATGAATATCTGTTTTTAGAAGTACTGCGTGAAGCAAAAATGGACAATTGTAAGAAAGAAAGATTTTATTTGTGTATTGCTGGAAACCTTGGCCTACATACAGTATATGTTTAATAGTAATTATTTCTAGTAGACAAGTTGCTCATTTCTGTGTGACTTATTGGAAAATTCAGAAAAAAAATATTCAGAAATTACCTATTTGTTAAAAAATAAATAAAAACATCCTTTAACTACTTGAAATCTCTCTGAGTTTGGATGAAATGTAAGTAAACATAATCTGTATGAGGTATAGAAGGTAGAAGAGGTAGGGAATCCCCGATCAACTCTTTACATTGTTTTTTTGCGTTTTCACTAATTGTCTTCTCTTGTTTGGACAATCACTTTGGGAAATCATCAGCTTGTTTATACTACACCACTTCAGCTGCTCCATAAGATATTACAGATCCTTTAAACCAATGAAATATTGCTTCATTAAATTCTAACTTGTGGAACCAATAACACAACACAGTACAGGTCTTGAGCAGCGTTTCCTTCTTGATCAAGGTTAAGAGTCCGTAAGTGGACATAATAAAACACCCCAAAACAGCATGTTACCTCATTATTGTGAGATAACAGTGCCTGAATAGCTACCTCCACTTCTCCTAATGTGTGCCTCAGCAGCAATTTAAGAGCTATTGTTCCATGAAGAAGATGTAAGGGTTATGTTTTAGTCTGTGTTTGCAGTCTTTTCACAGGCATTAAAAGCCAAATAATGCAAACTGCTGAAACTGCTTCATAATGAGGATCAGTCTACAGTAATGTTTGCCCTTCCCTTTGTTTCTTTAGGCCTTTTAAGCAGCTTGAACCTATGTTTCTCCTTTACCACTGATACCAATAACACTCGTATTTTATGCTTCCTTAGTCTTATTGGTTACGATTTATTCCCTTTACAAATATCACTAAACTGCTCCAAACAAGCTTGGTGGGAAAATCTGAAAGTCAATTTTGTCTGCCGTATTGTTTCACACAGACTCACTTTGGTTTGTGAGTGGCTTTGGATCCAAATACTCAGTGAAGAAAAGAACAGCCTGTTCGAGCCCAAACGCCCCCTCCCCTCCCACCCAAAAAATGACAGGCACATTTCAATCCTGTGAGTGAGAGAAGCTCAGCGATAGGCTGGCAAGAGACTCTGGCAGCCGATCAGGACCTGCCATTGGAATATTTTTACATGGAGAGGGAGCTGCTGCTTCTGACCCAGGCCCACGTCACATCTGCTGTGGACCCACTCCTGACTAAGTGAGCTGACAGGAGCCCCATGATCTGACTAAGCGCCACAGAAGCCTGACAGAGGATGTTTAGAAAGTGGCTCCCAGTGTTTGTGAGGGACATACCACCATGCTGAGGTACAGTAGTGACAAGAAATGAATATTAGCACCTGGTGCCTCACCAAGGGAAGGGCAATATCCAGTATAGTGTTAATGTTTTCAAATTATATCAAGAGGGGGGACTCTCTGTCAGTTGTCTCTTGTCCTGTCTGTCAACATGGAGGGATTCCCATTGCAAACAATGAGACAAATATTAAGTGAGACATATCTATTCACCAGAAGTTTCCACTAAAATACATAGTGGTATAATGGCTATGTTAAATGTCAGTACCCAACATAATGCATAACCACTGCAGTAACTGCTGTGGGTGACCACAGATTGACCAGTATCAAGGTTAAGAAAGTTCATTAAATCAGTGAATGTCTAGTCATCTAGTCTTTTCTTTCAAGGAGGTAAACGTCAAAGATGGATAGTGAGTTTAAATAAGCTACATGGTATTTTTCTATTCATAAAGTCTGATTTTACTGTTGTGACACAATATAGCCGTGAAACAAACTTTCACCTTTGTAATGTCAGATAAGAAAAGTTAAATGTTTCTATTCATGTTCATTCAATCTTTTTACCTTTAAAGAAATAAATCAGAATCAGATCAAGAGTGTCAGCAGTCATCTTGGACTTGAAGATTGACGTTGGATGAATTTAGTCTATGGTGCACACAAGCATAATGTCTTCTCACTCATCATTTATGAATATACATGCAATGTTTCATGCGAGGCAAAAAGCCTCAGTCTGAAAAGATGCATTACCCTGGTGATTCCCAGAGCCTTTTTCCAAAATAAGTTCATGCCTCACAGCGCAAACTCATTCTCAGTCATTATTTATGATAGGGGAACAATTAATAACAAAGGAACATGGCCTTAGGTCTTAGGAACTTTGTTTGTTCCCATGGGGGCACTCCCCCCAGTTTGGAAATCACTGATCACAAAAACGGTGTTGTCTTGATCTTGTCTAGACCAGTCTGAGCTCAATGGTGACAAATCTCCCATGTACAAAGAGACAAGAAGGGCATCCATTTTACTTTATATGGGAAGGAAATACTAAAAGTCCCTTGAAACTGTTAAAGTGTGTCTATACCTGATAACAGCATTATACTTTCCACTGAGAAACATATGAGTCTGGGACTGTTTATCCAATGAAGGTTTGATCAAATCACTCTATTCCATGTATTTTACTGTCTATGGTAAAAAGAGTGATAAATGTTCCCAGTAGCTAGCTGTTGTGTGTCCCTACAAGCAAATTCTCTCTTGGGATGAAGCCGGGGCCATCAATATATGTATCCATTAGGACCGTCAATCAATCAGAATATTTAATCATGATTAATCACATTATTATTCATAGTTAACTCACCATAATCGCAACTTAATCATCCATTTTGTATCTGTTCTATTGTACCTTAAAGGGATATTTTTCAAGTTTTTAATACAATACTTATATATACTACTGCTATACTTTTATTGTACTTATCAACATGGGAGTGGACATAAGCCTGCTTTATGCAAATATCTGTTTATTATTATTGCAACAGTCTAGACAATGACAAATAGTGTCCACAATATTCTCTGATAGACCTCAAAGGTACAGTATGCTCACAAAGCATATGTAAAATTAGTAATACTATCACGATGTAGTGTCCAACTTAACACTTTTAAAGGTTACTAAACAATGTTAATGAGCCCGCAAGCTGAACAGCCCATTTAGCTATTGCTTTGCTTGACCTAGGCTACAGTTCCTTCCTCACTGGACGAGACAGACACTATTGCTACTGTTTGGGCAGAAACAGATAATATATAGCATAGTTTTTTTTGTACTTATATTGGTTGTGAAGGGACCGACGAGTCCTATATATGGTCTACTGTACTGTGTGCTCACTGTGTTATTACGCTCGCTAGGAGCTCACTCATGCTGATCCACTCAGTCGATAGTTTGTATAGTTTTGCCGCTGTGTGTGATCACAGTACGTCATGTTCCGGCTCAATCAACAGACAATAAACAAACCTCGATTCGCTTTGCGATCTCCACCCATTTATATGTTTGACTTGCTTATGTTTTTGTGTTGCTAGTTGTAGAAAGCAACTGTTTTTTGTTAAAGTAGGTGGTTTGTGTTTTGGAGAAAGCTTTAATAAACACTATTGATTTTAACTGAGCAGTGTCTGTGGTTATTTTGCACAATCACATATTATGATAACAGCTCTAATTATTGATATTTTCATAACATTGACAATTTGATTAATTTCAGGCTTTGAGACTAAAATGATATCATTTGATTATTGATCCCTGACTTCAGGGTTATGCCCCGTGTTCATTATGAACCATAGTTATCTAACTTTAATTAACTAACTATAATAATTACAGTAATTAATGATAACATTTTAATAAATAAACAACAGTCAATATCAATTCCTAACCAGATGGGGATGAGTGATTTTCTCCTGAAATAGGCACCACGGGCAGTGTGGAAGGGAAAGTAGAGGATGGAAGGATGTAAAGACAAGGTAGAGAGACTGGAAGAGATGGACAGGGGGCAGAATAAGTGAGGAGGTAAGACAGGGATCAAGGTGATGGAAGGCTGGAGGGAGAAGGGGAGGGAGTGAGGCAAGAATGAAAGAGAGAGGTGGAAGGAGGGAAGCAGGGAGAGAGGAGAGAAGGAAAAGCTCGACAGGGATCTGAGGGAGAAAGAGCTTTGATTAAGGGAGAGATCAGTCAGAAGCTACAAACAACATGGGCATCACAGCACATCCAACTAAGATCCAAAAACATTTCTGTCAAATGTCAAATTGCACTCATGTTGTCAGCAACCGAATGATGCACGCATCATTTTTCCAGGGCTGTAATCACAACAAAAACAAAAAAGCTGTGCAAAGTGTTTTTTAAACAGTACACAGCAATATCAGGAGGACTCAGACAGATGAATTTGTGCTCTTACACTGAGTTGCCACGGCACTTTGAGTAGTTGAACAAGGTCATGTTTAGTACTCTGTGGGGCATCAGGAGTGAAATTTGTATATGAAATGACACATTTTCCAAACAACAAAACCTGTTGAATGTACGTTTAAAGTGTGTGGGGACATCTGGCGACAAGAGGAAATAGTAATCTCCTAAAATGTATCTGAAACATGTGGATATTAATGTCAGTATTGGACATTTTGGAACAGCCTGGTTGTCAGAATAAAATGTTGGAATTTTATGCCTGTCATGTTGGCAGGTAGAAGGGATAGTGGTTGCGTTATAGTTAGGTGAGACGGCCGCTAAGCCAATGACTACAGTTTTGAAACGCAATCCAAACACGGGAGAGTCTGTGTCAGGGGGAAGTTGTGGATGGTCAGGTGTTTTACTCATAGGACTTCAATCCAGGCTATCTGGTGTCAAGTACTATGAGACGCAAATAGCCAGTGGTGACTGTTTCAAAGGTCCCATATTATACTGTTTCCATCAATTTCACACAGCTGTCAGAGATGCAACCTGAATTTCAGCTGTCTAAAAGTCGCTCAACTGAGCGTGTTTGTCCCCAACTCAGTCTCCAAACTCTTGGGCACTGTTCGCATTGTCTCTGCCTCAAGTCTGCACATATTTCCAGACTTTTTACTGTGACAACCAAGCTCCATCACAATATCATTAACATTAAAGTTGCTTCAGACGCAATTGCTTAGCAGACTGAAGCGGAGCTAACTGCTTGCCAATTTCAAGCTGATTTTACCATACTTGTAGGCAACTGAAAATATTGTCAACATGTGGCAACGCTTATCTGTGGCTCGGGTGCAGTTGTTGGGTCTGGTATGGTTGGGACTTTTACGACAGTAAAAGGATCAGGGTTGTACTGACTCTCATTACTGAAGCAGTCCAATGTGAAGTGGTTAGCACACACATACAAACTAATACGAACCGCAGCCGGCACGCTGTTGTTAAAAATGAAGCGCAACCACTGTCTCTTCTGTTCTTCTGTAGCTGGGACAGAATATAGGCAATTATGTTGATTTATACAACCAACAACCAAGCAATTTGCGTGTCTAGCTCTGAGCAGCGACATTGCGAAACACTGCTATCTTACTGCTGAACACACCGAACTTCACCTCGGGGATGAACGCCCTCCTCTTAGATATCTCCTATCACCACGCAGAGGAGGCTGGCCTATGTAAATCTCTCCTGTCATTACGTAATAACCAGAGCTGAATCTGAGCAGCCTGTAGGACCACTGTTTTACCAGTGGATGGGCTGCAATAAATGGTCATTTTCAACATATCTGCGATTTGAAGAAATGTACGTTGTCAACATATGACTGGGCTGCATGTAAACTGGATGTTTTGAATAATGATTACATTAAAACCTGCTATGTAACATATAGCAAATTAAACCATATCTGGTAGGGGTGGATGTTTTGGTTTCAGCTGCCTTCAGTGAGCCCTGTTTTCTCTGCTTACTGCTTTGGAGAAACCAAAGAATTTGCATAGTTCAGCTGCAGCTATCAACTTGCAAAGGAATAATTCTCCCTTGTTCTTTGCTGAAGTCTCGGTATTGATTGTACTTCACATGCAAACTGCCCTGCGTTTGCCCTTTGGTTTGAAATCCACACAAACACACAAAATGTAGTGCACATTCCGACACCTTTTTTCTTTTTATCTCCTTTTGTATCTATATTTATGTGTTGTGGTCTCTGAAAAGCACTTTGTGGTGAAACTGTAAGAAGCACTTTATCACTTAAATTTGACTTGTCTGGCAATGTAGGAGCTGGAAAGTTCAGGTTTTAGGGTGTAGGTTGCACAAAGCCCAACAAGCCTTCCTTGTAAGGTAAATAGTGTGCTCTAAAACAAAATGCCTGCTTTCCACAGCTGTGACAGTAAAGTAATGGACCTCCACAGGTGGAGCTTCACCAACCTGAAATTGCTTTCTTTGCTTGATTTTACTTCATTGCAGCAGGAGGGTATTGGCTCCTGGATACAATGTAAACAACATTAATATGTTTCCTCACTTGGGTGGTGGCAAAGTGCAGGTTAGAAGAGTAGCATTGTGGCAGAAAAGCAGCGAGTTCAACTGTAAGCCAAAGTCTGGCTGTGAGAGGGATATTCCATCATCTGAGATATGGGCCCCTTGAGCAAGGAAGTCAAGTTGCTCTGTTCCAGGTGCCATTGTGAGTAACTATTGTTGTAATACATGGTTACTCAGTCAACACTAATGGCCCGGTGTGTTGAATTTAATAGCATTAGCAGTGCGGTTCCAGATTGCAAATAAATGAACACCCCTCATCTCACTACGGGGGTCACTAAAATTGCAAAAAAAACAAAGGCCCTCTTGAGAGCCAGTTTTTGCTGTGCAACATGCTGCCAAGGAAGACCTTCTCTCTGTAGATCTAAAGAGCTCATTCTAAAGTAACAGATGGCATGTCGCTAACAATAAAATGCTTCTTGGTAAAGATTCACATATAAAATTTGAAAGAGAAGTTGAGTTATTCATGTATTAACCTACACAGTATATTTTCCAGTAAATGTATTTCACTTTTCACTTCAAGTTGTTTTGGGTTTTTTTTCTAATGTTTTACAGTGAGTCAGTTAGGTGAATGGTAGATTGACATTATGTACATGTTATTTCTTGTTGGAAGGGGGGGTTACGTTGCCATATCTACTTGAATCATTGAACAAATGTAGAGTCGTGGGTGATGATTCAGATTTAAAATCTGAGTGGCAAGAAAAAAGAAAATCAGGACACCGGATATACAGTTTATCTGATATCAGCATGTTTGAGTTGTCCCTTGAACATCATAATTACTGTTGCCCCAGAAACATAATTTGAGCTGACTAAACAGCAATGACGAGTTATGTAACCCCATTTTAACTTATCATTATTTTGTTTACTTATTATTTTTACTTTTCAGTTCATTTCAGTTTTCTGTAGCTGTTTGGCTATGTTTAGGGAACTAAAATACTTGGTCAGGTTCACGGGGGAAACAATCTTGGTTAGGTTTAGGGAACTAAAATACCTAGTTAGGCTTGGGGAACAATAGTGCCTGGTTAGGTTTAGGGAAATAAATGATTACATTGGTTCAGGGAACAAAATATACAGTAAAGTTTGGGGAAACACGGTTTGGGTTAAATAGATGCTTTCACAAAACTTAACATGTGTTACAGCTGATTACAATCTTTATCGCCCAAAATCGTTACGTTCCAGGAACAACACCAACACGATGATATTAGATGGTTACTAGATATATAACTGATTGTTGGAGCAGTTAAACACTTTCATTTTATACATTAACATGAAACATATAGTTTAAATCTGCTTGAAATAACACATGGCAGTTATCAAATGTAAACGTCAACTAAGTAATCCCCTAAAATTGTGTGTAATTTTGATTTTAATTGTGTATAATTAATCCCCCTCAGTGTAATTTCCCTGTAATAAAGCAGCCAAGAGCACCCTGGAGTCATTCCCCTCTCCTCGCTGCCATCACAAGTCTGTGTCCATGATCAAGAGAAGCACTTTCTCTGCAGGAATACATTTACATATTATTACATGTTCACCCCATTAGGCACACTATCCTGGGTATTTCCAATGGGGGCCTAAAAGGATTGTGTTTGGATTTTTTCCGCTTTGGTTTTATGATGTTCATTATTGATTTTTGTCATAATGATCTTGGGGGCAACATATGTGTTCACTCTTGCTTTTAAAGCACCACACAGCTCAGGCTATTAGACACTGATGCTGTTCAGCTTTGTGAAGGGGATCCATCTTATGACTTTCCGCTGCTATAGTAACAGTGATCAATTTCCTGTAGTTGCTAAGTTATTCTGTAAAACTTGTAAAGTGGTGAGTTATGGTTTGTTTGTCTCTGTGGCCTTGCTGCGTGGTACATATTTCATTGGCCTTTCTGTGTCTCCTCAAAACAGTTGACAGTGACATTACAGCCCATTTTCATGTAGCGTTGGGTACAAACAGCTACAACGGGGTCACTTTCTCCATGCAAACAGCTCTGCACTGCAGCACAGAGATCTGAAAGTGCCATTTCCTGTGAAAGCAAGAGTGGCTTGTGCTCCCAAGAGCTTCCACAGTGGAGCCTCTTTCTTCCTCTTATCATACATTCCCATCCTCAGACATCCGACAAAGCCACAGCTCAATAAAGAGGAACATTTCGCCCCAGCAGCCTGCTAGTAAAAAAGCATTTGTGTATGTGTGTACGTGAGAGAGAGAGAAAGATAAAGCAGAGGCTGAGAAATAACAAGGTTAATGGTGGGGACCACTAACGGCTTTAGTTTTCCATTTTTGGGGCAGAGGTGGGAGAGCCAGGAGTGTGTCAATGTAAACAACAAAATGAGGTAGTACATGTCGGCGCAGGCATGGTGGGCTGAGGCGGGGCGGGGGTTGAGGAAAACTGAAGGTACAACACTTTGCCGGTTCCTCCCCTGGTGCCTGAGCACATCATGGATAATGCGACTGCTGTGAGGAGCTGTCAGGGACTGTGTGTTTAAATTTAGCTGCAGTTCACCGTGTGCACACAATTCGTAGAAATAAAGCTACTGGATGTGGGCACTGCTGTCAGTCACTCAGCCCCTCAGCCAGAGGGAAGAAAAGGCACATCCATATTCTTTCCCGAGCACAGCCATGAGATTCTCTCCCTGTAGCATTCCAGGACAGGAAATGAGAGAAAAAAAGAGAGTGTGTGGGGAAAGGAAGAGTAGTGGGCAATCCTAATTAGTGAGTAGTTTACTTTGCTGTTTGTTATAATCCTCCTCTCTTCCTTCTGCATGCTGCAACATAACAGTGCCTCAGAGGTACCTCATAGGTAGGACAGGATTTATATATGTCCCTAAGCAAAGTTGGCAGAGAGAAAGCTGGTCTTTCTCCTGCTTGTATGCAAGGCACTCCATGCTGTCACTGCCAGCTAAGCCTCGCCAATTAAGTTTGATCTTACTCCTTATCTGCTCCCCGTTTGTCTCGGGAACAAATGGCTTCTAATGAAACGCAAAGCGACTGACGCAGCGTCTTGTCCGAGGTGGGGCGAGAGTCGAGGGTAAGGATGAAAACCCATACCGTCAGAGTGTCCTCGTGAAAAACTTGATGCTACAGATATACACCAGCGGAGGAGGAGGTGGAACATGAGTCAGCACTCCCACATCAAAGGGTGAACAAGTATGACTTGTTCTGTGTAGGAAGCGACAGCCGAGCTTCAGCAGAAGAACAACTGCACATCTTAAAGATGCTTCCTTGGAGCACTTGTGCGCACACGGTTTCCACAGCTGAGAAAAAAAGCGCTACTTTGCACTGTATTTGTGAATCAGTAGTGTATATGAAGAAGCATACGACACATGCATAATGTATATGACACATACATTGAGTGGCTGCAGTGGCCCAGAGGCTGGAGAGGCTAGCGCAGGCCCGAGAAGGCTCAACGAAATGTGCTCATTAGTGGCCGTGGCCCCCCTGAGGGTCTTATCCTAGAATCGCCCCTGCTCTGATACTTGTTTCGTCAACAGCTGCACACAGCTTTTCCAGATGTGTGTAGGTTTTATAATTTACATTTTGAACCTGCCAAATGTAAGGTTTTGCTCATTGTAACATGTTGCTGAAAACAGTGAGAGTACTGAGTTCCCATCAGAGCTAGAAAAAAATATCTTCAAAATATCATTAAATTAATTGTTGTAGAACTTGAAATAACTGATTTACAAAATCTTCAGAAGTTATTTGAATTTTCTATACAGTGGAGTTTGGAGTGTTGTAATGATCTCAATAAATGTATGTAGTTAATAATTAGTTAATTTATTGCCCCACGGTTTAACTGTCCATAAGCATGTTTCTGACTGATTCATTAAATACTGTGTGACATCACACATCCACTGACAACTGATGAAAACCTTTATCTGAGAACCTCGAGTAACCAGACCACGTTCATTTTTAGTGTTGGTGGGCCCAGTGGGAAATAACTTTGTAACCCTTGCAGTCTTTCTATAATGCTGTACCCACTGAGCTATATAGTATCTGACACATTTGTTCCATGGGGAACAGTTGAACCGTAAGTCACAACATCACAGTCTCGTAATATGAAAAAGTAGAAGCAGAGATGGAGTGTCTCCCCTCTATACTATGTCGGCCATGATGAAAAACTCTGCGTCTGGCTCTGTTATGGGGCCTCTGCTGTGGCCTATGATGTGAAGTGATCATAATGACAACCATTTGTTTTCATTACTTCTCCCAGCTTCACCCAGCACCCTGGCACAACTTGTCACCAAGGCACAGAGTAGAGGAAGTAGAAGGGCAGCCAAGGAGAGCGGTGCAGATAGAAGCAGAATTGTAGGAGGCCATACCCTTTAACCTGTGCGTGGTACTAGAGGATTATTCCAAACAAGAGAAACAGAAACATGAGGGTTCAAAGTAGCCCAGTGCTTTCACTGAGGCAGTAATGTAAGCTCCTGTTACAACTGTTAATGATAAGGTGCTTTCAAATGTTGTCCTAATTTCTAGAAAAATGGCAAATCAATAGGAAAATGTGTTTCCTTGAGTTTAGCATATTGAGACAAATGGCTTGTTTTTCTAGTTAAGCAGTAGTAGGCAACTGCAGAAGTGGATTAGGGGAAAAGGTGAGGACCGAGCACAGACAAATTGATACCACAATGTTAACTACTAGCAAAGAGAGAGGAAAAAATAGAGACGTTAATACACAGCGGCTAATCAACCAGTGAAACACAGGTGTATACAGGAAAAGGGTGGAAAAAGACAAATACAGGAAGTGGAAAAGTCACAACTAAACTGAAAACCAAAACCATCCTCAAGGTTCAGATCAGTCCTTGTGGTTTTCACTCCATTCAGAGTGACCCATCTGTCATCGGTGACCTTTTGCTGAGGAGTCCATCTTGCAACCCTTCCACCAAACACACACAAACCCACACGTATGCCTGTGCAGGACATGTTTGCAAACATTTACATGAAACACTAAAAGTGGATTAGCAGCAAGAGGCAGTAGCAAAAAAAGCAACAAATACAGGTAGTGAGTTGCTGTATGAGAGAGAGAAAGATGTGCAGACTAGCTAGAATGCGAGAAAGAGGAAAGAAAGAGCAGAGGTTGGTGTTTGACTGCACAGTCACAAGGTAAAGTCGACCAGGCTGTAGGGGCGATCATTATTACACAGATAACCTTGGCAGCCTTCCCCACCTCTGATGTGACACCAGGTGGGATTATCTCTCGCCTGACTGTAACTGTAAAATGGCCTCTGCGGGTTTATCTGAGCAGATTACATCCAGTGTTACTCTTTGAAAGGCTGACTCCCTTGATGACGTAGCCGGGGAAGAGGCTTTGATTACTCAAACTATGTGACGAAAGGATTTGTACATGCACAGCTCTGTGAGCAACAAAGTGCACGGTGATACAAACAGCTTCAGAAGACAACCCTTGTTAGAGTAATAAGGGATTCCTAATAGCACGAGCACAACCTAACCTACACGTGACAAGTTCGATCCCAGTTAACATCAACAGCCATCTGTTTCGGTCAAGGTGCCCTCGAGCAAGACACTTCAAACAAAGCTTCTTATCTTCAACTTTCACCCAGTTCCACA
The DNA here is from genome assembly GCA_030272975.1 of Sparidentex hasta. Taxonomy (NCBI): domain Eukaryota; kingdom Metazoa; phylum Chordata; class Actinopteri; order Spariformes; family Sparidae; genus Sparidentex; species Sparidentex hasta. The sequence continues at coordinate 46,412 of JARJLU010019292.1, read as the reverse complement.
CCTTGGCCAATTATGCCCCCCTGGAGATAATAAGGGGGTGGGGGGGGATCAGTTAATCATACATGTGTGCCACAGGTGCTGCACACACACTGCACCGGCTGGACTTTCTCTAACTCAGTCCTCAAACGGGCATGGTTCACGCACGGCCCAGGACAGCAAGGGTCGACAGAGGGTGATTAATACTTCCAGACATCATTGGTAATCATCTACTGAGCATCGGTGATATCCGTAAGGTGAGGTGTTGCTCACCTTGCTGCCGTCTGGCAAAAAACAGGCCCACAGACATATCAGCTCCCTTCCATCAGACTAAGAAGCAGCTTCTTTCCTCAAGCTGTGGGACTGCTTAACTCACCCTCAACACTTTAAAAAATATTTTTTCTTGAGTAGAATGAAAGGGCTACAGTGTGCATTGTGTTGTACATCCCTGTCTTGCAGAATGAAACATGTATGAGCCTTGAGCTATTCTTTTCACCACCTTAACTTTTCAAAAAATTAACCCCAGTCAAATACGAATAACCATTTTAGGACGTCTTATACCAGTCACCTTTTGAAAGTCGGCACATGAAAAATTTGAATCCGAAAAATTTGCATTTTGAATCTTTTTTTTAAAATGGCTTGAAGGCCGTACCAATATGTGAAATATGCTTTGTCAACTAATTTGGCTTGATTTTGATACTGTGTTGAACTCGTTCACACTGTCAACCAGTTTCCAGCTGATGAAATCTGTGCTGACTGCTGCAGTCTAGTGTCAAGATCCAGACTGCAACTCTGATTATTCCATTCCTCTTCTTCGTACACCTAACATCTGAACACATACACTGTCTAAGAAGTGATGTGACGTAGCTGAACAGTGAAGTTGAGTGACTATGTAATACTTAACCTTAAATGTTTATTTAATGTTTAGACTAGTTTAACATAATCTAGCCCATACTAAAATGTTAATGACTAGCTTTTCTGCCCTGCACAGGCTGCCTGTCGCAGCTTGCCTGGAGCAGACTCACAAGTCCTGCTTGGTGTGGCATCAGAGGGTGTTGGGACAGAAGCGGTGATAAATCCTGTGTCCTCTCAGAAAGGCGCTAATAATTCACGATGATGTGGCCAAATGTCACAGGACAACATTTCCTGTCCCCCGCAAAGACAGAACCACTCAAAGGCATGATAAATGGCCCTGACTTTCATCTTTTCTCCCAGAATCTGTATGAAATCTTAAACCATAATCCTGTCAACGTGGAGGTGTCGCTGCCTCCAGCAACATTTCTGAAAGGGGATTGACCGATTGTGCATGCAAATAACTCTAACAAGTATTTGTTTTTACTCAGTATGGAGTACCAGATGGGAGGGTTTTGCCGTGTCAGAAGAATGTGGATCATGTCGGACAATTTGGCAGTAAAAACGTATTCTCAGATCCTCTTGCTGTGATCATGCAAACCTTCTCACATTGGTACTGAGGGAATGTGTGTGTTGCATGTGTGTGTTGCATGTAGCAAGAGCAACCCATCTGTCACTGAGACAGCTAAAATACTTTTGTTGTGAACAATAATATGGTATAATCAAAATTTTTGGAAGCCTAGAGATCCCAAATAAATACTAATTAACGTTTTGACCTTAAAAAAATGTGTAAAAAATGTGTTTTCAAATCAATTTGGGATCTCAGGGTTTCTATGGTTTAGATTATGCCAGATGAGCTCTCCCCATCTACCTGAGATGTCCCGGAGAATACCGCAACACCGTTTTGCAGCAAAGCTCCTGAAATGTTCTGTGGACATGTGTCACTAGACTTTTCACCAGCAAGTTTCCTTGTTGGGTGAACTTAACCATTAACTAGGAATAATACTGCCTTCATTCAGAGTTACTGTAAAAAAGGATGGCTTGTGGAGAATTGGGCCTCAAGTTTAAACACTTAGATATTTTCCCAAATAAGCTGTTTTGAGTCGAGTCAGCGTCTTGCTCTTCTTTTAAACATAATGTGAGATCACTTTCTCTGTGAGACCAAGTCAAGTGCGTCTGCCTCTGCTTTATGTAAGTGTGCCAGTTCAATAAATCTACCCATCACCTCCCTCATCCATAAAAGTGTTTCCTGAACTGGCAACCCCTCTCCTGCCAATGACAAGCCTTCTAACTGAGCCAAATCTACATTAGTTGCACTCCAACTGTCTCAATAGCCTCTCTGCACCTCTCTACTGTCTTGTGCTTCAGACATAAATGCTACCACTTTGAAGATTTCCAGACAAAATCAATACTCAGAGACAGTGTTGGCAAAAACAGAATCCAGATTTCCATCACTTCGGCCTTTTTTTATCTCTCCATCCAAAGCCATCAAAGCCGTTGCCCCCGCACAACAATCAGGCGGACAGACAAAGTCATCGCCGTGTATCTAAAGGATAGATGCCTTATCTACAAACTGACCTGACTGTGGTTCGGCTCACTCAGGGTGTGATGCCTCACACCTCAAGTCATCCAGAAATGAACTGCACAAATAATGCCGTTGAAATTGAGATTGATTTACTATTCTGAAACCATATAAGGTCATATAGCATGGTCAGCTATGTGTAGAGGATGCTGGCAAACACATGGTGTGAAAACAACAGAACCACAGCAAAAGCATCATTCAAAAGTTGATTGTTGATGCTAGAGTGTTTTAAATGTTCATAAAAGTAGATAACTTTCCATTATTAATTGTGGTTTCTCAGACTCAAGATCTTTGGAGTTCTGCCCTTAGTGTATATCAATGAAACTAATCTTGTTACCATCTTTGATTCCGTGAGCGATTTGGACACAAGCAGTAAACAACTGTCTGTCGAAGACAAGGTTAATTACCCCTTTCTGCAACTTTAAGGTTGGAAAATCAATCTTATTCCTTACTGTCTGACAGAACGACACATTTTTATCAATCAAGAGAAATATTTAAACACTGAACATTTATTTTTAATCAAATGGTAATATTCTACATCAATCAATCAATCGGTCTCCATTTATATAGCAACTTTCAAACAAACCAAAAGAGGTTCTGAGAGCCCCTCCATGCCATTACCTCACAGACAGAAAAAAGGTAGATATTGCTTCGCAGACGTACACAGTCAGCACAATGCCTAACAGCCCCATATAGCATACACGGTGGTATATCACAATTAGCTGGATTCGAGTGTATGTGTGACTGTTGAGGGGAGTTGGAGGGCAACAGCAGTGACGTCAGGGTAAATTGAGACGATGTGCGCAGAGTGCTGTTGACAGCACTGTAAACAGCGGCCAGGTGGAACAGTGCTCTTCAAGCGACTGCTTTTCATAAACAGATGGGTGCTGTTTATGGTTGCTACACCTCTTTGTTGAGTGAATATATAATTACAGATTAGACAGGCTGTGGTAATTGGAAGTTGTGCAAACAGTCTATCTCTTTTCTATTGGCAAGTCCTCCGCTAAAGCTGATATTTTGAAGTAGGTTTTATTTGCATTTAGCTCCCTGTTGCAGGCTTCCTGAGGCAGCTGTTAAACACAACACCTACAGGTGTTTGTGAGGACAGTATATCCAGATTTATGTTGTGTTGGCTATGTCCACCTCTACTCCCTTTTATTTATTGAATGCTCAATCTACCTCAGTTACATGCAAGTTTGCAACATTAATATGGTTGTTTCTACTGATTAAAAAGTGCATGTTTAATGTTAGACCCATTTCAAAATGTCCTTTAATTTGTGAGGTACTTGAAAAAAAATCCTGCAATGGTTTGACTAATATTTATCAAGCATACATTTTCACTATCAGAAAAGGTTCATATGTTTAACTTTAGGGGTACATCAGCACGTCATTGAGGCGGGGCTCTTTAAGGTACAGCTGTTGTACCCTTGCAGTTAGGTACTTGTTTGTACCTTTGTGTTTTGTACTTAAAGAGCCCGGTCTTGCACCTCTGATAGCAATTTCGTATCTTAATTTAAGGGGACTAAAGCTAACCTTTTTAAAAGGATACATTTACAAAAAAAATTTAAAAACCCAAATGTACCTTTTAGTGCTTGAGAATATATATGTAACTTTTTGCTCAAACGTACACAGCTACCTTCAGGTCCAATATTTAACAATAGGGGGTACATTAGTACAGACTGTACCTTTTTGGATAGAATTAACTCCTACTGAATCCCTATATCTGACATTCTCCTTCCTGAGACCAGTGTGAATTGATTCAGAGGAACCAAATGTCTTTCTGCCTAAAACTGCTCCGTGCTTCTCTTCAGTTGCACATCCAACGTAGATCTGATAGCACAGACACGTTGCTCACTCAAATCAGCCAGCAATACCACAACACAGACTGTACCGCCATTATTGTTTGGGATAGTCGCTTCTTGGCGCGCTCTGAAAACGTCACACGAGACACCGATGCTGTTGTGTAACACATCGTGCCTGTAGAGTTCGTAGCTAAGCCTACTTTGGATCCGCAGCACCCGCTTGCTGTATGAACTGACGCACTGGCACAACTTTATGCCGCCACTGCTTGGTTCTGTGTCAACAAACAAATGCAGAAAAAAGGCAAGCCTTTGTTGCGGCAATAAAGCAGAGTCTCTGTGTGAAAGGACTGGTGTTACACAGAAGACACTTCATTATATGTCTGACTAAATCAGTTAATATACATCTTCCTGCACAGCATTGGATGAGGAGGCAACAGTGTGATAGTTTAGCTTTTTCTTTTCTTTTTTTTTTATCCGATGGTTTTGAATATACACAGATTACAGACTAATGGCTTATAACCAGGTTATGATGCAGATGTGATTTGCACTGTGCTGTTATTGCTGTCACTGGTGTCAATCTAAACTCAGCTGTCTGAGAAAACTGCAAGTTGCAATTTTTCTTAACAACCTGTCAAACCTGAAGGCAAATAGTATTTAATACCTGAACGATGGAGTATTCCTTTAAATGTAAAAGTGCTATTTTTCATGGCCATCATTGTAATATACATTGAGGCGGATACAGTCCATACATTCTGAACATATTCTGCTTTGTGTATTATTAACTCTAATTGTTGTAACCACATACTTAATTTCAGCCAGGACATACATGAAGAGGTAACATTAACAATACGGCATTTGTGCTGGAACAATACAGAAAACAGAAGAAAAAAAAACAGAGGAAGGTTATGCAATACGCTATTAGGTGTGATTTAGAGTAAAGAAATTATTAAAAAGTTGGGACAACTGCAGAAAAAAACCCAGATTTTCTCACCACCACCCTCCAATGACCCCATGTCTATGCCCATGTTGTCTCATGTGTATATGTGTTTGTCCCCGCAGTCCACAAGCACACATCATTAATTGTGGTATTGAATTGCATTTGTCAGCACAGTTAGCTGGCCAATGTGCACATATATGAAGGGGATTCAGTTTGACAAGTGAGAAAATAGTCCAACAGTGCAACTGTCAGACATTTGTAAAGGAAAGTATTCATCAACAATTTCCTCCCAAGCACTCTCATGGTTTGCATCCTGATCATGCCTTAATTTCTGGCTTGCTTTGCTCTCATCAAAACACTGTGAGACTGGAAATTTGAGCCAAGAGGAGGCCTTCAGCTCATCACCACCATCCTTCAAGTTTTTGTACATTTCCGAGTGCCTCCAATGTTTGTCAGTGAGAGCAGAGACGGCTGGGGCTGTACTCCTATTCATGAGACGTTTCTCCCGTGTCTCAACAACAAAGCATAGCATGAAAAAAAAGGAAAATAAACCACAGGAGCTGCCAGAGCGCAGAGTGAAAGGTGGTGAGAAGTGTCTTGGCAACTCATGCATTTCTTTAGGCTTCTTCAACTGTGGATGCCTTGGACACAGAAAGAGAAAAGGAAAAAAAAAGAAGCATATACGATTTTTTCCTTTATGTTTGTCTTTGGTCTCCATCTCTTTCTCCTCCTCCTCCTCCTCCATCGCCCTCCCACACTCTCAGTGCTGTGGTCCATTAGGCTGTCTGTCCACAGCCAGAAGTGACTTTGACATTTGCTGAAACGCCCAGTGGAGTGTTCAGGCTTGAAAGGATATCCAATGCTTTGACCCAAAACCACTTGTTTCTTTTTTCTTCTCCCTTTCCTTTCCATCAAAAACTCCTTTGTGACATTGTGCACTGGCATGTTGGCTCTCAGACCAAAGCTGGAATATATTTAAACTTCCACCAATGAAAAGCAACCCCTCCTGCCAGTAGCCCGACTCACACACACGCACACACACACACACACACACACACACACACACACACACACACACACACACACACACATTCATGTACACAGACATCACACTGAGATGCAAAAACATGCATATACACAAAACACAAAAAGGGCCCAGTGTGAAACCACAACCACTGCAGTTCTGCACTTTCAATGAAGGCTTCAATATTTTATGAGCATGCCAAAGACGAGACAGCTGAGGGGAATCCCCTGTTGGCCAATCTGTATTTATGACATGAAAACAATCACAGCCACTATCACACACTAACTATGGCACAAAATGATTCAAAATAAGACAAAACAGGGAAATGTATCTAGCTTTTCAAAAAAATTATATTTTCTTCAACTATGCTTTTTGAAATGCATGGTAGTCCAAACATGCATGTGCTTACAATGTGTAGTTATGACCTTACATGTAGGTGAATGGTGCAATTTGTTCTTAGTTTTTGCAGACATTTGTTGTAAAGTTAATATGTGTAAAAACACAACCTTTTTTTCTCTTGAGCAATAGCAGCCAATTAATTTGTGCAAGTATTGAGCAAGTAACAAGACTTACGGTAAATTAAAATCAGCTCTCCAAATTATAATAGGCTGGCTGCAAAAGTGGAAAACAGTCAAAAATAGAGAAATACTGACCAGGTTCTAACCGCCAGCCAGTGGTTGGTGTTAATTTCCCAATCCAGCAATAACTGTTTCACTTAATGACTTACAGCAGAGTGGGCTGGACCTAAAGAAATTCCTCTGGTAAAAACTATGGGGCAGGGGTGGCACTATGTCTGTTTCTCCAAATAAGAAGTGCCCAGAGTGACCGTCATAGCCAAGATTGGGGCTGGATGAATGTGAGCATGAGGTTGAAACCCCTTGAGAACATTCTTTACCCTCTATGAGACAAGCTCAGCCCTCTCCACCCATCCATTATAAATGGAGTCTAGTGTCACCCTTATGCCTCATCCCTCTCTCTGGGCAGTCAGCGTGAAATATTCACCTGTTCCACTCCTTCAGGAGAGTGGGGGATTAATGGAAAGAGAGGAGCTGAGGGAGCTCCTCTGTCTCCAGCTCCCATGGAAAATAAAAAAAGGTCTGAAACGCTGACACCAACTTGCATCAGCAAAGACCCCCATCCCACCAGTATACACATATATACTGTACATATATACACACAGACACACACACACACACACACACACACACACACACCCCTGGCTGTGAGGGGGAACTTTCGATAGTTGTTTCTTCCAGACAACTCGTGGTACAAAGACAACACTGTAGCATCTAAACTTGGATGGACTGGAGTGACTTCAAGTGTGTGCCAACTACGATAAATTCTTTAAGTGAATTTAAAAAATCAGTGATATTACAGTTAATCAAAAAATAAAATGAAAATCATTGTCCTCATCAGAAAATCAACTACATATGTGGACTGTGAGAGGAGCTCATTAAGATCCATATTTATGTTTTTCGTAAGATGGCAACCTTAAGTGACCGTAGTGCTTTTTGCGGAAGTAGAGGACGTAGTCAGGCAAATAAGTTTAGACAGCAAAAAGTATGGATAGGTAAGAAGTAAGGGGTGGCGGGTCGGATCCGGAAGGCTTTCAACCTGGAGACAGCTGTTTGTGTCTTGTGTGAAACCAAAAGTAAACAGTGAAGTATCTTAAATTACTAAACCACGTACATAATGCAAGAACAGTTATGAACATAATGTCTATACGTGAGAGATACATAATCTCATTATTTTAACCCAAACCACAATGTTTTCCCTAATCTCACCAAGCTGTTGTGTTGCCTAAACCGAGAAGGACCAACAATGAAGTCGTGTTTTGGGAATGGTGATATAAAGAGCCATTTCTTGTTATATGTGGACTATGCGGGTGCATAGGACCCCCGCACCACTAGGGGTCCCCTGAAATTGCAAGTCCAGTCTCAATATCTTAGGAGTGGCCTGACAGAAAAGGAGTGAGAAGTACCTGGCACCTGGCCTGCTGATTGGTCAGATCTGCTCTCTACCGATTGGTCAGATCTGGTGTCTACTGCGTTGCAATGACGATCAGTACTACTAAGCGAGGAAAGGCGAGGCAAGTTGCACTGAGCCGCCGGTACCGGTCATTCACAGTATGGCATGAAAACGAACGCATTCATCTGGTGCTGCAAATAGAAGAAATGAGATGAAGACAAACGTTCACAGGATAAAGGTAAAGTTTGTTTTAATGATGTGGGTGGAGGGGCTACCTTTAATGCCGAATCTTTAGCTAGCTTAAGTGTTTGCTTAAGCTATGACACCCGTTTTGGTGAATTATAGCAGGTCCAGCACGTCAGCATTACATTTGGGAGGGAGGGTGTGTTGTTAGGCAAAGTCTGTCATGTCTGCTGTATCTTCATCCAGTGGGAGCTGCTGTTGTGTCATAGATCTCCTGTGCTGCTAAATATTTTCTATGTAACATTTACTTTTTTTATGATTAATTTATCAATTTTAGTGTGTCCTCAGTTATAGGTCTTTAATAGGAAGTGTGCTAAACAACACACATATATGTATTAGGCCTATTGTGGATTACAATTAACTATTATGGCGGAGGATTATTGCTCTGATTGGATTATTGTTAACTCTACTGAACTAGTTGTCCTTCGTTACCACATTTATTAGACTATTTATTGTGACAATATAATTTGAACAAATGTGCCTAGATTCCTACAGTTTAGTTATGTTTTTGATGTATTACTTTGTTTTATTTATGTATGTATATAACACTTAACACTATTCATGACCTTTAGTTCTGCCCTGAGAATGCAGGTTATGACCAGATAATCAGTTAGGCACAAGTAGTCCACTTTGTAAAACCTGTGAAATATACACAGAAATATTCTTTCAATATCACATAGCAGTCATCAGTCATTTATCTTCGTTTTATAACTCTAACAAGTACAATGTGTCAAACTGCTTAAAAGTGACATATTGCAATGTTTAATATAAAAACAGATTATGTTCTGCATTAGTGTAACATAACTCAATTATATAGTCTGAATATTTGCTTAGGATCTACTTTGCTTGGTAACCTGAGGAGTTTTGTCTTTGCAGAAGCAAAAAGTTTGACAAAATAGGGGGCCCCAAACAGCATTTTGCATAAGGCCCTGGTGATATATATTGTTCAGGGAGTGACTGGCAATCAACAAAAAAGCAGCAGAGTGCTGCTGTAGCAACCCATCTGTTGGGATTCAATTTAACTTGGATTTTTATACTTTTGTTTTCGCTGGGGTTAATCTTGAATCTGAACAGGCATTTAAATGTACTACTTAACACTAGTGATTTTGTAAATATATTTTGGGGGCTTTTACATAGATGACAGTGACTACATTTACATGTACAAAGCATTATGGTTTGTGCCCTTATTCCGAAAAAGATAGTTTTCTTATTAAGCTGTTTACATGGCAAAAAAAGTGAATATTCCATTAATATTGGCATTTATATGCAGCCATGCACACTCCAAATGATGAATTAGGCCTCCATCTTTCATTTGTTTAACCAAACTACAGAACATGAAAACCCCCAGCTGAGACTCATATACTTAATACGCTGTATAAAGCTCGAGATCTTGCAACTAAAACCCAATAAATGCTGCTATATGCTTCCTGTCTTTATCTGAAAATGCCACATTCAGAAGTAAGGCCTAATTCGGAATATCCAAAAAGAATATGTTGTTTAAATGATCCATATCAAATTTGTAATGTTGTGTTATTCAGAGAAATAGTCAAATGTTATCATGTAAACATAGTCAGTGTAGAGACATACATGTAGAGAGAGAGAGAGAGAGAGAGAGAGAGAGAGAGAGTAAGGGGGGGGGGGGGGGGGGGTAGGACCTAAAGAGCCAAGGACACCGGCAATATATGGCATTGGCCCCATGATTGACACAAATGTTGCAAATCTTCACAATCATAAATGTAAATGATTTATTACTTTAGGTAGCTGTAGCTGTTACACAGGAAACAGTCTTTTGTGTAGCCTCTGCTCTTTTTTGGCACAAACTGTCTAAATAATTTGCTCCCACTCACTAACAACAGACAACTTTATCAAGTCTACTCAAAGTAGTCAGTTGTTGTTTCCCAAAAAAGCAGCATCCCCCAACAAAGATATAAGCGGATGTGTTTCATCACCTGAAAGCCCCTCTGCTCCATCATTTTCATACAGCTCCTTCCCACTTTAATTAGCACCTGAAAAGAGTGCTGCTGTGCGCTGAGCATCTGTTGTTCAGCAGGTAAAAAGTGACACTCACACTTCCATCGGTTAGCCACTCTAATGATTAACGTGTCCTCGCTCGTTGCCCCGCACGGTGCTTTGAATTACAGTCCACATAAGATGGCATTTCTCTTATGTCTATGCATTTTTTTACTGTGTCTCATTTTGAGCATCACCAGGGGGGTGGGGTTTGTCATCAGTTTGAAATGAATCTGCTGCAGAAGAAACCGATGCACGTGTCTGAATGTCAGTGTATAAGGAGGTGGGTGACACATTGAGTAATGATGGAGAAGCGGGAGGACAGATTCCCACAGGGGACCAAATGTTCCTTATGCCCTTTGCCCCATGTACGCCATCAGCTCCATAACCTCTATTTATACACCTCACCACTGGAAACTGTCAGCAATGGGGTGATATATCGATTCAACAGGTCATTTTTTATGTTTGCGTCTAACTACTGATTCACAGGAGTGAACGAGGAAGCAGCACGGAGGAAACAACACAGGCTGTTACAAACAGAAGGAGACTCATGACTTAAGGAGGGGGTTACCGCATCTGGTCCATGTCTCTTTGCATGTCTGCACCTATAGGGTACAAAGTGGGGGAGCAGAGGAAGGGGAGAGAAGATCAATAAGCTTTGGAACACATTAAATCACAATGTTGAGTTGTAAGGCTGACTCATTGATTTTCAGCAGTAACCTATTCCATAGAACACTGAATGGTGGACAAAGTTAACAAGATCGAAGCCTCAGTCCAGCTGCCTCGCGCAGCAAACCTCATTAAATCTCAGGGGACACAGTACAGTGAAAGCCTAACAGTATGGGAAAACTGTGTTACTGTACATAAAATGAGGCCAGGAAGACGTGAAACACTGCAACAGCCCACATTCCCGTAGGAGCTCATGGACTGGAGCTGAAATCTAACCCCAAGAGAGGCAACAACCTATTTGTCAAATGGAAAATTATGAAGCATCAGTGCACATGAGTACATATTTTGGGCAATGGGTCATAAGTGGTGGTCATGTCTATGTTAGTGCAATCCACTGTAATTTTAAAGCCCTTGGCAGCCTTCAGTCATTTTACTCTCAATCATTAGCAGCCCATTTCTTCACACACCAAATGAGTCATCTCACCACCCCCTGACCTGATGGTTCTATACCCATTTTCTCCACATTGATGTTATTGTCGAGACAGTTATTAATATCCTGTTATGTCAGTGTTACACTGTTGTCTATATGTCTTACAGGTACATTTTGACCAGGGCGTTAATGAAGTAAGAACTGTTGTTTTTGTTTATTAAATAGATTACCAAGACCAACCAAGACAGAATGCTGGTGATGTGAGATTCTGTTCTATTTTCCAGAAACACAGGAACAGTGGAACAGTAGAAAACAGATCATACTGTATACAGTACCTCATCAGACTGCATCCAGAAGATGTTTAAGTTGTTTTTTAAAAGTCTTAAGAGTAAACAAAAACAAAAATCATTTTTCTAGAGCTGATGATGGAAGTTGGATGTTGAAGGGATGGGACATCAAACTTTCAAACTCACCGACAACCAAAGTCAAGCCAGGTTCCTTCTTCGTATGCCATAGCATCACACCTGAATAGGGGAAAAAAATAAGCATGTCCATCGAGGTGTTTTTTATTACAGCTGATCAAAGCTGGAGCCTGTGACTACTGCTGAGTCATTTAATGTGAATGCCAATGGTACTCATTCCTATTAAAGACAAAAGGAGATGTTAGTGGGATTTAATGTGTTTCTTGTCCAGTATGAAAGTGTTAATGTGTATAGTTATCATTTCAAATCATGAGTCAGTTCATCAGTACTTCAGATTAGACTTGCACTGGGAGCATAATTCTTCTCCCTTATATCCCCCTCCTCTATTCAATCTCCTGACCACTTATGTATCAAACGATTTTCAAAGTACATGCTGGGTGCCAAGCATGCCTCCTACATTTCAGCCTGTTCACTCAAGGGGAGGGGGGTGGAGAACTGGGTAGTTCGCTTGCCCTCACATATGAGCAGAGATTATGAAACTATGAAACAGTAGCCGTCTGCTCTCCCCAGAGGCCTGGTTTCACAATGGTACATGTAGAGAGGATGAAATAGATGCCCCGGAGTCTCAGTCAGCCCCCGGTTTCTTCAAAGTTTGGTGGTAATGGAAGCTCAAATGGTGAGCTCAGACCACGTTGGATCTGCAGGAACATAGTGGAGGGTGAGTCACCTTTCAAGAGAGTCTGAGCTGGGAAGGATGCTTGAATGAGGACGCTGAGGTGAGAATCTGCCCCAGCCAAATACAGTTGAGTTTGCCAGGGAGAGAAAGCGAAGTGTGTGGGCAAATGATCTCATCCCACTACACAACAAAATACCTTTCTGACAGAGCATGAGAAAACAGTTATTTTTTGTCATTGTCCTTGTGAACATGTATATTGTGTTTTAAACCAGCCAAAAACACATCTTAGCCCGTAGACCTGTGTTTTGTCATCGCAATATCTGGATTAACCACAAAATAAGCATCAATTCTATTAGCGATACAGCTCTGTTGCAAAACTACTTCCCAAGTCATGTTATGGAATTGACCATCTCCAGCAAATGGTTTTACAATTAGATTTGACATGATATCCAAAATGCAAATCTGCAGGGAGAACATTAAGTCTCAATAACAACAAAAACTTCACAATGAAGTAGAGGGGCTGACGTTGCAGAGGAACCTTCAGCAGCAAATGACACTGGCATGACCAAATTAGCAGTATGATGGTGAGAAGTACATCTGCTTTGCACCTGCATGAATACAGTTGGAGGTTACTAGTCAGCTTGCAGCCTATTACCTGCCTGTGATCATGGAGCATGAATTAAGCATCTGATACCAGCAAATGTAAATGTAACTTCAGTGCTCTGCGTTAACTAGCTACTCTCAATTGTACATAAATATAAAATGTCAACCTTCAGTGTTTTCATATTAAATATTGCAAGTCAAGTTTTATAGCTAAATATTACAAATTTACTTCCAAGGGTTTTACAATCTGTGCATTATGTGATGCCCTCTCTCACTTTATACTGAAAAGATAAATAAAAGAAAAGCCGTTTTTTCATGGGGAAAAATGGAAGAAAAACAAATGTTAGTTTTTTCTACGTGTTGTTACAATTACTACCATGTAGCCGATGGCTAACAGCTAGCGAAAGCTGTGTTTGTCTCCATCACAGTCTCCAAACTCTTGAACACTGTTCGCGTAGTCTCTGTCTCAAGTCTGCATGTTTCCAGACTTTTTACTGTGACCACCAAGCTCTATCATAATATTAGTAACATTATACTTGCTTCAAACGCCACTGCATAGCGGACCAAAGCAGAGCTAACTAGTTAGCTGATTTCCAACTGACTTCGCCATACTCGTAGGCAACTCTAAATACTATCAAAACATGGTGACACTTACCTGTGGCTCAGGTGCAGTTGCTGGGTCCAGTATGGTTGGGACTGATCCTTTTACGAGCATCTGTCAGTGCGTTTACATGCACATCTTAGTCAGATTACAGCCATAGTTCGACTATGCCACTCAATCAGACAACTGCAATTATCCGAGTATACATGCCGGTGAGAAAATCGGATTATTGGGCCGGAGCATGTCATACCCCGATACACTAGGTGGCACTATACTCATTTCAACTAGTGGTAAGAGAAACACCTCCGGTTGACCTCTTTACATTACCAGCTGCCTCAGCATTCAATATGGTGTACATGATAATTACACAAACTAGATGCACAATGGTGCTCTTTCTTGCGGTGATTTCGGAGGAAAGACGCCGCCGCCGTCCGTCTACTTCCGGCTCACGGCCCTGGGGAAAAATCTCGCACCTGCGCAGAATGCAAAAGTCTGATCAGATCCGCTGGAACGTATACATGCAGGAGTAATGCGACTATCAATCAAATAATCTGGGTGCTTTACTTCGACTATGAGAAATCTGATCTGGTCTGATTTTAGTCAGACTAGGGAGTATACATGCATCTCAAACATCCGAACATAGTCGGACTGACCCAGTAATTCAGCTTTCTTAAGTGTCATGTAAACGCAGTGTCGGGGATGGATGTTTGCTTTCCTCATTCTAGGAGTTGTCAGGCTCAAGGAGGACCAGTTTATATATGTAGAGACCAGAGAAAACGTGTTTTTCATAATATGGGACCTTTAAGTAATGATTAAGGCTAGAGGGGACAGTGCCAGTTCTAAATGACATATTAACAATTTTTTAAGTTATAGGTCCCAAAAATGGCCTGAGATCATAATAAAGATTAGCTGGTAGGGGGGTTAAGGAGGCAGAGGATCAGTATACGTAGAACATTTATATATATATAATATGTCAAGTTAAGAGGGCTGGCTGCCAGTTCGTCACATTCTATTGAACTTTTCTGTGTTTTTATCCTATTCAACCACTGCAGCAGTTCACTCCAACAGCAGTTTTGTCCATTTCAATCTGACCTTTTGTCTTTTATAATTTATTTGCAACCTGCCCTTATATGCTTTGCTGCTGTGGCCAAAACTGAATATCACTTTCCAGAAAAAATCAGTTATGGTAACAGCATTAGTCCTTTCATTATTTGAGTCAGTGCACGCCATCTTTTTTGTTCTATTTCTATCTGTACAAGTCACAATCACAACAAACACTTCCTAACTGACTGTAGCATACTTGCTAAATAAGATGACTCAGATCTCACAGTGGTGTATACACTTGCTGCAAAGGTAACAGATTACCAGAATACTTGGGCATAGTTCTTATCTGCTTATATTTGCCATAATTGGAGATGGAAAAGATTTGTTATTGAATGATCCTCTGAGAGTATGTTCGGATGCATAATTGTGTTTACTGGCAAGGGAAAACAAGTCTTTCATCTCACAGAGATAAGAGGGTGATTTGCGGTCCACTTGGTGGCCTCTTTTGTGTATTCTCAGGTCTGATCTCTTTGTTGCTTTGCTCTCTCCCACTCTCCCTCTCTGTCCCTGATTAATGCTGATGCACCTAAACATCATAGTTAAAATGAAGAAAGGCTGGTGATAATAGCTTTTCGCCCTGCTTGGTGGGTCTCTCAGTCTGGGGAAGAGATGGATGTCAGGGAGAGGGGGGAGTCGGGAGGAGAGGTATGAAGATGCATGACCTCTTTTTCAGCGTGCAATTGTGCACCTGTATAAACATATTTGTGATTATGATGGTCCCTGTGATCAGTATGTCACCTATGTCACCAGGTTAATATGAGGTTAACCAGATCAGATGATCCTGTTTATGGTTTTACAGAGAAATGCAGTTACTCTCTGGGTGTGTCTACATTTAAGTCAACAGCTTGAGTTGAAACTATTACCATTGCTTGCTGTATATGATTTGCAACTGCAATACCATGGTGTAAATTGTTCCTTTGTGCAGCTTGAATGTGGGTTTATTTATAGCTTTGTGAAAAGTATCTTATCTAAATTATATCTTAACTATGAATTGAAACACTGCCAAGGCCTCCAACGAAATTAGAGATTAAAAGACTGAAGATACTATTAACGTGTCAGCAGGCTAATTACAATTTCATCTAAGCCTATATTTGATCGTAAATTAAATCTTAGATATACAGGCACATGCATATCATTTTACTTGTTTAACAGCATTTGACAGATTAAAAAAAAACTGTATTAATTGTAGTTTTTGGTCTGCATTTGGTCTGTATTTATAGAACAATTTCTATAAAAAGTAAGATACAGTACATATATAAACGCATATATACATAAATATACATACATATACATATATACATACATATATACCAATATACACATATACGTATATATAGACATATATAGACATAAATACATATATACACACATATTTACATATACACATATATATTTATAATATAATATATAATTTTGTTTTGATTATTTATTTATTATTATCTTTTTTAAAGGCACAGGGATCCGGGGCTATTCTGACAACATCCAAGGCTATAGCTCCGAATGCTCAGCTCCAACGACGTGCCTGGACTGGACCATAGACTGTACACAGTCAATTGACTGGACTGTGGGTCTTTTGGCGCTCAGACCGGTGTGTTGTTGCTCACCATGGATACCGAGCAACTATCCATTGCGCATGCACAAAGCGGGTAATAATGGGAAAACTTTTTGGTTTCCTTGTTTACTATATTTTCTGTTTTGGGTTGAAAATAGGAAAACAACCACCAGTTTTCAATGTTTGGTGCATATAGAAAAACAGAAAAACGAAATATTGACACTTTTCATTTGCACGCACCAACAATCAGCTTTTACTTTCACATTGTCACAGTTTCAGTCTGGCCATTTCCGAAGCAAATAAGATTTAGAAATTCATTATTGAAGGTTCTTTCTAAGCTTTGTATATGGTATTTATTACAATAATGCACTGTATGATGTTAAGTTTTTGTTAAAGGGAAGAACATCTAATCTGCCCATTAAACAACAGAACCCTTTATTTTAAACCGCTCTCAGCCTCTCAAAATAGTGTTTAGGCCTAAGGCCTTTGAGTAAGTAGTTCAGTTGACTGACAGCTGCAGGCTGGCATTGATGGGAGATGATGCTGTCAACTTCAGTGGTGCGATACTGACAGGGGAAAGGCATACTGCATTGACCTACGAACCCACAAACTTTGATATAGTTTCTGCCTCTTTGAAGAAATGTTTAAACGTTAAAAGAAAACCCATTTTACTCGAAGTGTATATTCCAATTGGAAAGTGATTCTAGGCAACCATGTTTACTAACTTTAACTCATGTATGTTACTTCAACAGCTGATGAGTGCAGGTGTTGAAAGAAAGGCGTCTACATCTTCTGACAATTTATTTCAATTAACTAAAATATGATTTTGCCACGAGTGAGTATGGTGCATCTTTAATGGAAGCATACCCCCATCAATCTTAAAATCCTGAAGCAACCCCATTTTCTACTGCAGATCATGAGGTGTGAACAATATTAATTATTGCCACTGTAACATCGTTATTTATGCAATGAAGGCTCCTCTGATATACAGTGTTATGATTTTCATTCTTGTTTGATCCATGAGCAGAGAAGCAGACAGTTGAAAGCCAAGAAAGGATGAAAAGCTGAATTGAAAGATGAAAGTCTGTGTGGAAAAGCTGTTCGCCGAGGAAACACTGGAGAATGTGGCGGCTTTGATCATACTGCCATGAAGTCTGAGGTTTCTAGTTTGAAGGTGGTAAATTGGCGCACTTGGCCAATTACTATCCAGCGCTCCGCTCGAAAGGCCATCGCACATAGTCACTATTCTCTGAATCGTTTTTTAGTTTCTTAAGCATTTTTTTATGGGTGTATTTAATTGAATAGTTGCTTTTAAGTTAAACTGGTCAATATATGTTTTGTCTGTGTGTTTACTTTTTTTTCTTTGCTTTCTCAAATGAACCATTAAAACGTCTTAATTTTAATACCCTGTATGTTTGTATATCTACAGCAAAGTGAGAGCAGCTGCTGGTTGCAGGTGGCTGGTTCTAGGCCTGTAGAGCAGATCTCCATGATGCCTTCCAAGCACTACGTTGGTTGGTGTGTTGGGTTGTCAGCAGAATTATACAAAAAATTGTAAACCGATTTCCTTAAAACTTGGCTGAGGGATGGGTCTTGGCCCAGAATACAACCTGTTCACTTTTGATGCAGATCCGGATAAAGGGAGTATTGGGGTTACCAGTATCTGTGAGTGAGTACAGTTTGATGTAGATCTTAGATCTCTTTACCTTGAATTGTGATTAAGCAGTTATGGGTGGTTTATTGCATTAGGCTTAATTGAATTAAAGATGACTGTTGGGCCTTGTGTCTAAACAAACCTTAGATTGGTAGATCATTTTTACATTTTTCATTTCTACGCACACATGCTTGTACATTTGACTTGCCAACCCAAGCCAATGGTATTGCTCCAACTGACAGACAACATTGTCTATGCAGAAAACAAGCATGCTTTTACTACTACTACTACTTCTACTACTACTACTACTACTACTACTACTACTATTAAATCAATGTCAACTGAAAGGACTTGGTCTGATGTATGGTGTATGGTGGTGCTGGTTGCAAAGCTAACTCATGGTGTGATGCACATACCAGCCTTACATTGTGACAATTGGTATTACTCTCTGCACAGAAGTAGTGCTTTTTCTCTTCCGGTGTCTAAGCTGTCAGGGCCAAGAGGGACAAATTATACTTCTAAAATCACTGACTGTGGTACTTGGTGTACATGGTACATTGTGTTAATTCTTTGTGGTTCTTCATGATATTGCTGGAGGTGACCAGGCATGAAATCCCATCAACACTGCTTAAAAGGCCAAGTAGCTCTACTGTTGCTAGGAGATTGAGTTTGGAATAAATGTGTCGATGCTGCTTAATGAAGCTGAATGGTCACTGTCATCAGGACTACTGGTCTGAGAGACCACTCTGTTCCCTGCTCATTTAATCCTCCCACTTACTGCTCTTCCATCAGTAGATTTAATTCCCCAACTGAAAAATATGCATCACAGGTGTATATGTGTCATTTAGGGTTTTGGCAAATGGCTGCCATGATAAAAAAAAGAAACCCTGCTCAATAATGTAATCATTCACTCAGTAGTGACATCTGACAAATGCAGACCACATCTTAAATGATAACTGATGATAACACTAATATTAATGAGTCGTTTTATGTTTTTTTTCTTCATAAATTGTTGGTGTTTGTCAAAAAATAAATATTTCAAGGGTATTATTTGTAATTTCAAGGACTGGGTTGCTTGAGCCAAGTATTCAAAAGACTGACCGGCCAAAAGATTGAGGCACAATGGAGAAAATTGTCAAATTAAAAGTGGATTTTGCTGAATTTGTGGCTGCCTGCTTATTTAATTTTATGTGGGATACAGTGTTATTAAAATTCTACCCCACAGCAATAAAACCTGTGTTAAACAAAATTGTTATGCACATTCAAATGTGTCTGAATTATTTAGCTTGTGATGTGCGGCAGTGTTTCATTTAAAGGTGAGGGATGAGGTGGCAATGCCCATCTCTTGATATGCCTCAGATATGCTATTGAACCATCGCTACTTGAGGTTCAAAGTAATAATATAAAGTAATAGGATGAGCCGGGGTTAGCTGGTTAGCATGCTAACTTCAGTAGACATCTCAGCAATGCATAACATAGATGTTTTTGACACAAGTTCTACATTGTTTTTTCCTCAATTCTGTCAACAATGTAAGCTCATTTTTGATTGCTTTAAACTTACATTTTAACATATTGCACCTTTAATCTCTGAAACCTTCGTCTGGGTCTAAGTGTGTGTATTTGCCTCTGTCAAGTCCCACACAGATAACACCTTTTTTAATGGTGTTTCAAAGAGCCAAGGGTCTAAAGCCTTGCATTACTGTTATATAAAGCTAATCATCAAGAAAATAGTGAAGCTATCAAATAGCTGTACAATAATGTTGTGGAGTCCATTATTATATGTATATAGTTCAAAATGATTAAATATTGTGAGGAATTAGATACATAAGATACACAAGAATAGAAGTGGGAGATTTATTCATACTGACAATACTATAATATAATTCATACTTACAACTACACCATTAAACTGTTTTCATCAATTGCATTACAATTACATGGATTCCATGTTTAATTTTTAAAACTGCTTGGGGTGTTATTTGCAGTGGACAGCAGACCCTCTGAAGAAGTATCAGCATGCTGTGGTCTACTCTATCTTAGTAACATGAATTTACCGGACAACAACTGAATCATCTCCACTGATGAAATGGTAATGCACTTACAACCCTCACACACACACACACACACACACACACACACACACACACACACACACACACACACACACACACACACACATACACATAAAAACAGCCTTTATTCATCTGCCTCGATTGTCCACACGTGAAAACAGCTGAACGAGCAAAAGGCAGTGCAGAAGGCATTACTTTACTGCTCTGTGAATAGCTCACTCATACCGTTGGTGAGGCACATTGGGAATACAGATGGCTCTGTCCTCTCTGTGTAGCCTCTCTAGTAAATCATATTTACCTGGCACCAGTGGTCCTGGAAGACCCATAGACACCACCACCACCACACCAAACACTGCAGCTACAGTACAGACAGTCAACTAAATTAAGATAAATTAAGAAGGGATTAGCAACCCAGATCTCAGAAGTCAACCCCATCTGTCTGAAACATTCCACTGTAAGTGTTCTAATAATATGAAATGACAGAGAGGAGGAGCTTGTTCCATGTTTGTGTGTTTTCATGGGCCGCTGCACAAAAGCTAATGCAATATTTTCTCTGGGTCAATTACCCACACCAACTGGTGTGTATTTCTATTAAATTGTTATGAAAAAGAACAGTCCTTTGCTGTGCTCAAGTGTGTGTGTCTAAGGTAAACATGTGATGAAAGGATGGATGATTGTGATTATGAGAGTATGCTTGCATTGTCAGGGATGGATTATGCACAGATGTACTGTCTTTGTTTACTGCGTATGTTATGTATGCAATGATGTGGTATGAAGACAAAGGAATATAGACTAACAACAGTGGTTTGCTTTATTTGTGCAGATTCATGTGGAAAATATAGAGAAGGCAAAGAAGATGCCTTTCATAATGATGGCATATGGAAAAGTTACATGACATTTAATGGCTGCTGTGTGTTTACATTTTGACAGAACTGGCTGCACAGAGGCTGTGTTATGAAACATAATGTTTAGCGAGCAGTGATAATAATGCACTGTAATGCTTGGTGTACGTCAAAAATGTTCAGTGCATTTGCAGTAATGCACATTGAAACATAAAAATGATGTAAGTGCTATGATTGCATTGTTTTGGGTCTATTCTGCACAGAGAGTAGTGTCAGTGTTTATTGTGTGTTGGCAAGGATTGGCAGGGTAACTGCAGCTGGCAACAGTTCTATTCTTGTCATGCGGAAGTGAGGTAAGACATATCTCAGGGTGGCATCGTATGGTCAACAGGGCATTGTCTGCCACCATGAGTTAATTGGGTGTGAAAAGACATGAATAAGTGTTGGATCCTTCACTTCATCAGGGCATAAAGGAGGAGCTGGATATGAAAATAACCTCGACAGTGACAGGTGGGATTAGCACGCATCGGTGTGGTATAATACTGCACTGCATCATGTGGGGAAGTCTTATCTAGATATACTCTACTACTACATCGTGCCAGCTTAGGAGTCAGTATCAGCATCTGTTCAGTCGTGAAATGAAATGACGCCGGTGTTTCACAGTAAGCCATCCTATAAAGATACCTAGGAGATAAATGATGCCATGCTTAAGAATTGCACAGAGATCTGAAGGTCTAAAAGGATGAGAAGGTGATGGAGATTGGATTAAACACTCTTATGGAGGGCAGTGAAAGAGAAAAAGGGAGGTAATTGAACAACACATGAGATTTTCAGTAGATATTATCCTTCTAAAGTCAGTGGGGGCTTACCGTCATTTCATAGAATGAATTTTGTTACCATTGTGATGTGCACAGGAAAAAAATTAAACATGGGCTGGCCACCTATAAAGGCTTTGATTCCTGTAAGCCAATAATGATCCCCCAAAACACCCCTAAATTCTTCTCATTCATCAAAGGGGTTAAAATCTCAATGGAACTTGTTTGATTTAAAATACAAATTTTTGTTATCGCTGTTACATGTGTCACAGACCAAATAAAAAATAAATTCAACTTTAACAACATAACCTGTACATCAGGCTGGCATATTTTGTCAAGCGAAATGCAGACGTGGATGCTGAAGAACTTCATTTCCAAGTGCTCTGAAAAGATGACTGAACAGTGTCACATCCCAGTATTAGTGTCATGAAACTGTGTGCAAGCATATAAAACCTTGTTTTGGTGCAAAGTCTCTCTTTTTTTTAAAAATCAGACTCACTGGTCAGGCTTCACATGTAGTTGTTATGTATCATGTCAATTTAAACTTAAGTAATGACTATCTCCCATTAATTTAGATGAGGATCTGGCCCTGTTAGCCAGAAATAACTGATGTTGCCAAGATGGCTGCTGAAAGGCTGGACTGGCCTATGAGGACTTTGTTCTGAGTTATACTAGGCAGACAGAAAGACGCCCTGTCATTGGGTCAGTCATTAGGACGGATTTATCAGAAGAAATTTGATGATACACTTCCATGTCCTCCGGTCTATTGAACTCCAGCAGGGCATCATCATTAGATTAAAGGGTATTACCAAAGGTTAATGTAAAATACCACAGCATAGCAAGGGAGCTATGTCCACCCAAAGTTCATGTAACGAACACTGATGATTAAGTCTGACCATGTTTATTGCATAGCATCTGAAAAGACCTCCAATTTGGTCATAACATGGGGTTCACAATTGAGGTCATAGAGTATTTTATTGTACACCATTAAAACAAGACATGTCTGGAAATTGGTCCCACGGTAGACAATCGTACCTGGATAAATGTGAGCTCATTTCAAAAGCCATTTTCTTTGCCTAAGAGTATATTTTAGAAATAATCAGAAAATGATATATGTCTTTTTGAACCACTGATAACAGTGTATTCTTATCTGTAAGGTCAATCAAGATTGATTAGTGTAACTCAACATGAACTATCCAAATACTTGTTTCACGTCAATATAGAGATTGAGAGTTATATATATATATATCTCAACCCTTCGGACTGTTTCATCACCAACTACTGATCCACCAGATTTTTCTGAAAAAAATGTGTTGTCATAATCATGCGGGGAAGGCAATTATACATTGTATGCCTGAGCAAAAAAATGCTTTTACTGTAGTATCCCTTCTCTCCTTGCTCTGCCAAAGAGTGCTCGAAGAACATTTATTTTTCTGTGACCTGCCTTTTCATGCTCAAGCACTCCTTAAAGTTCCCCGGTCTCATACTGCATGTGAAACTGATTGAGCACTCGGGCTCTGCATTCATTCAGTTATAGTCATTTTTCATCTTTTGCTTGACATGTGTTGAGCTTGAGGCTTGTTGGCCTTGTCTTACCAAAAGAAAGTGGCTCTTGTGACATACAGCTGGTTACCTTTATCTGCATCAATGCCTCCAGTGGTGGCTATGTGATGTGCATGCTAGATAAAGATAATTCAGCATTTAAAATGGAAATATGCTATGTTTTTTTAAATGCTTTTCTTGTTTGCATCTGATGTGGCTGAGTTTTAATGACACTTGGACACGATTAATGGCCAACCTCACTGTTAGACGTTACATATATTTTACATGGTTAAATATCCTTTTTAATCAAATAAGCACTTTCACCATTCACACAGCTTTTGGTGCAGTTATACTCCAGCACATAGCAGTTTTATTGATGGTTTTTTCTGCCTCTTCACAATACCAGCATCCAGGGTCATCAATCACACATTCATTAGAGCTACAGGCACTCCGAAAGGATTTTATAAATTCAGTCACTGTTTAAACCCATTTTCAAAGCTGTTAAATCAAAGTCATACTATATAGCATGAGTTCAGCTGTTCACAGACTTGTAACAATTCATCCAGTTTCCCTAATTATCCAATGTGAGAACACATACTGTTTCAACATGGTGCTATTTAAGTCATACAACAACACAATCATGCTGGATGGTGCTTATTGCAAGCACAGTTCTCCTCTTTCGGTGGCCATCAAGCTGCTCTCCTTGAGCAGATGTGGCCTTAGTTCTCTGCTTTGGGGCTTCTCCAATTCTTTTTCAAAAGAAGGGTGACTGTTACTCATTTGTTCGCCGACCAGATTTTTCCAGTCACTCCATGGCATTGAACTGCTGGCCTTCCAGTCACTTGTGTTTTGTCCTAAACTTAAGACCACCCCTACCCTCACACATTAATCATTACATAGTGGGTTACCGAGGCAAGAGGCAAGCAACGTCCACTCTGCCAGCACTGATTCAGATCGCTTTAATGGCCATCTCCTGTGGTAGAAATGCTCCTCAGAGGAAACAGTGGTGGCAGAAGCGATTGACCTACCTACCCCGCTGTGACAGCTGCGAGTGAGAGAGGTCGACAGCACGAAGGGTAGCAGGCATTTGATTAAAGCTTCAGCCCTGTTTGTGGAAACATGAATAATTCCAGATGAGAGGACTGACTCGTGAGGGTCAGAGACAGAAAGCTCCTGGAGCTTGGACTCTCAGTCCAGGGAGACAGCCACAGACATATATCCCCTGTGTTTTTTTCTACAGCTTGCAGCATTATAAGGATCCAAGTTCTCTTCACTCAGGCTCACATTTATCAAACAGCATGTGGGTGTCTCAGTGAGACCGCCTCATGGTATTAGTAATGTATACCAGCATGGATCGCCCAAGAAGAAATAGCCACCTTAACCACTGAATTAAGAATGTTTAACTGAGGAATTGCAAAGATAGATTTATTTTAATCATTACTTTTTTGATGTTTCAACCAAATCAGCCGCTACGATAATTCAAACGAGGATTACATAAAATAAGCTAACTCAAACTGACACTAATGTAGCACACAAGTATGGCTTCAATGTCAGTACAGCTAAATGCATGATAGGAAACAGGATGAGGGGGGGGAGTGACATGCAACAAAAGGCCCTAATTTTCTTTGTGAATAATCTTGTCTAATTTGTGGAACACTCGTATAGGTTGAGAGAGTACTAAATTATTCTGAGAAAATTTAGGTATGTTTATGAATTGTCACATATACTGTCACAAAGTAAAAATCTACAGACAAAGCAAAACAATCTCCATAGGCTGTCTATCCAAATAAAGTGTTATTCATATATTTCTATATTGTTTGCAACATGTTTTGTGTAAGATATGTGAAAATTGTAGTCAGAGAAACACATTTTGCTATGAAACAAACAGAACAAAAATGTCTCCTTGACAGACAAATGTGCACACAGCGTACACAAATGAGATGAGATATGAGAATATAAACAGGCTAATAAGAACCATGGTACAAAGAGCAGGGTTTCACAGAAAACATAAAAACTCACCAAGTCCAAGAGGAATAAATTAGTTTGTTTTATTTCTCTTGATGAGTGACAGAGCACACTGCTCTGTTTCTATTGTAACAGATGTATTTAACATTTAGAAGTAATTAACATGTCGCCACCACTTTACTGATGAATAAGATCACTTACTAACTGTCTGAAAAACTTTTTAAATGTTCAGACTTGGCCTCTGCAATCTGGTTACATTTTTGGCCTGCTGCTTTATTGTGGTTATCTTAAACTTCTTCAGAAATTAATGCTGTACTCTGAGCACCCATTTAACACCTGAGCAGTGACAACTACAGTAAAAACTCTTGAAGGAATGTGCCGTTTTATAATGTATGAGCTGATGTGTAATCATCTGTTTCCTGGTCACATTGATCTCTCATTCTATCCTCTCACCCCCCCTTTCCATATCTCATTAAAATAAAAGTCTTTGCATTGGCTCATTGGCATTTATCTGCTTTCCTCTGACTCAGCTGAAATTCATTTATTCTTGTCCCTTACCCTTTTGTCTGCCCACATTAGAATAATGCAATCTTGTTTCATAATTTTCCTCCTGTCAGGCCCTTGTCATATTGGTTCCTGGTTACATTTGTATGACTCTGCCCTCACTTTGTCTCGGACCATAGACTTAGTCACTTAACAGCAGAGAAATGATAATGCTGCTGCGCTTATAACAATGTGTCATTATTCCAGTGTCAAATGACATGATCGGGAAGCAGCTTTTTTTCCAGTTAGCTCTCCACAGAGGAGAAGAGGAGCCTCGTGAGCGCCCGAGGCTAGTAAGAGGGCTACTGGTGTAATATGGAATCCATTCAGTGACTGTATTTTTTTAACTCCGACCCTGCCTCCTCTAAAAGATACCACCAAGCCTGAGCTCGACATGTTGCATAGCATCAATTTCCATCCCCAGTTTCTCATTTCAGAAACCATCAATATGGAAATCAAATTGCTCCACTTCCTGTTTGTGTCCCCCCAAAATGGGGCGCCGCTTTGGTTACCCACCCTCTTATTGATAATCCCACCTGCCGTCTTTAACTGCATCTGACATTCTGAATAGCTCGAGTTGCTGGTTTGGCCCCAGTGGCAATTTAAAGTGTTGACAGGCAGACACAATCCACAAGCAGATCCTTGGTATCCGATGTTACAGTCAGCCCTCCCCAGAGTACACCAATCAATAAAGCAATGGGAGATTACTTTTTTTAGACCAGAAGCCAATCGGAGAAGAGAGAAGTGGTGGGGTTAAAGACCCAGGGGGCATTTTCTCCCCTACTGGAAGCCACCACTGGAAGAGCTAGAGCCTTACGGGAATATTGGATAGCTTACCACCGCACTAACCAGAGGGAAGGGGAAACAGTGGTCCACTTAGCCTTGAAATGTAACTATCCAACACTGTGCCTCCTGTAACCATGATGTTGACCTTGTCGCTCGTTGGGTAAGGAAATGTTTCTCATATGGATTGATCTCACGGATTATTCTAAAGCTTGTGGGGCTGTTTAAATGTGTACAAACAAAAACTGGTATTTATAAAAGGATGAACAGTGAGAATGCGAGGACCTTTCACATAGCATCGGCATGTTTTTTTCAAAGGACAGATAAATATAAGGTGAGAGTTTGCTTAGGTTGTGTGCCAGTTTGGCTGATTGTGTTATTATTTTGCAGTCTACAGAGTGTTCTGTAAATGTCACTCAGAGGCACATCTATCATCTTTATTTCTAAATATTTATGACACATGAATTTTATAATTTTTGAATGGAAATATGAGCCATTGCTTTCCTGTTAATGATCCTTTCAGTATATCCTATAAACCATTTAAGATTTCCTGAATTATAAAGCACTTTGAATGGTCTGTTTCAACGTGAGCTCTATAGATTATCATTGATCATCCTTCCTACATTTAATAATGATAACTGCCACAGTGATTTACAAGAACATGCCTGCACTGTAAATACCCACAGCCATGCCTAATGGTCGTGCGTAATGACAGCTGTTCCGATGCTGTGAAGAACCTTGCTGATGAAACCCAATCAGTTGTACTGTTTCATCTTTTCCGTTGCTATCGTTGAAAGGGGTGATTAGTGGTGGAACATACACAAGTATCCATATGCAAACGGGTGTTTAAAGGTGCAATATGTAAGCATTTTACATCCAACATTTAACTATGTCGCCAGTGTGAGGAAATAACAGGGCTGACATCATGATGTCTATGTTAAGAATTATGCTGAACAGATATCTACTGAAGCTAACCAGCTAATCCTCATCCGTCCTGGTCCAAAGCACCTGTGCTAGTGGTGTAGGCACCAACAATCCCCAGTCCAGACGGCTAGCTGCACAGCCAACTAGGATAACCAGCTACCAGCACCTACACTTAGCAATAATTACTGCTCTGGTGATGTGCTGCCCTGTATTTGCTTATATTTCACATTTGGCCAATTTTTACACATTGCACCTTTAACAGCTTGTCTACAGCCGTTTATGTATGATTGTGGGAGTGAAAATTAAGCTGGTGCATGTGCTCGAGTTTCACAGATTCATAAACTCAGACTCAGATTCATAAAACAGTATCAGGTTTATAGACAGCCTTACAGATCTGATGAAAAAAATGCATATGTCTAGATTTAGTCAGGAATCTATAGATGTATTTTATGCAATCAGCCCTAGGTGTTTCATGGTATAAAAGATTTAATAGTCATACATGGGTATGTAGACATTAAGGGACTGTTCATCATAACATTATCATTACATTATGTGAACTCTGTAAATATTTCATACTTACATATTTTATATCACAGAAAAGAACATACATATCAATAAACACTCCCACTGTTAAAAGTCTCTTGTCATTAAACTACACCTACATAATCTACCACCTCCTGTCTCCACCGTGGTGCCACCGTGCTGGCTGTAAAAGCGAGTCTATCACCCTTGACATTCTCCGACGCCCTCCTTTCTTCGCAGCCCAGCCACAGGTCAAGCGGAACCATTACAGAAAAAATTATTGGACATAAACAAGATATTCTCCCTGCCTGTGGGATAATTGTGTATTGATTGTAAATAATGGAATGACTTTGTAGTAGATTATAATGAAGAGTGTACTGCAGCATTTTCCTCTGACTGGATCTGCCTCGGCACAGCTGAGGTTTGTGGTATAGAGAGAAAGTAGAACATCAACAGCAGGTCTGTATTGTGAAAAGTTTACAAAACAATCCATTTTAAAATAAAAGATTACCATGTAAAAAAGTAATGTTAAATTCATTCTAAATGGTATAGGAAATGAACTCAATAGTAAAGAAATGCATTCTGTCATAAGTAAAGGATCCAGTATGTTCGATACAATATGGTCCCATAAAGGCAGCAGCTGTTGTAAAAAAATTTTGAAGGAGCCAAGCTTAAATGTGTATTTGACTGACTTTTGAGATGTAAAATAATAGCCACAAGGGTCTATTTTCCGAAAGGATTTATTCTTTTAAAGTTTTGTTCCCTGAGAAAATCACCCATCATCTCAAGAATCGGTTGAACTATGGGCTACACTATTGCCTTAAAGTGAGAATTTATTTTACCAAAGAACATTACTATGTGTAAAAGGTAAAAATAAATTCATATCTTAGCTTTTGCAGACTGAAGTTCTAAAGTCTCTCCATCGTGTAAAAAATAGACATGGCTCTCCTTTTCTCTTTACTGTGAATTTACTTTAATTATTAAAAGGCCATTGATACAATGGTTAACTGTTCTAGGTGTAATCAGTGGCGGTCCTAGCTGTCATGACACCCTGAGCGAACCTCACTTCCAACACTAACTGTATTTGCATTAAAATACAACATATTATCAATGCATTAATAGCACAATTAAACAATAAACATGTAAGTAAACATAATTTATCCAACTTTTAGAATAAGAAACAAATAATTAACACAACCTCCTTGGTTAATCCTAATTATATAATTACATAATTAGCTATTAACCAAGGAGGTTGTGACACACTCCAAATGACTCAGAAAGCTATATCACAAAATATCAGTGCAATATACGTCTTTTGAATTAGCTTACAGAATTGATAATTCACTTTACTGAGCAGCACAGGACCTAACGTGACTTTTACCAAACAATATGTGAGCAAGTCATCATTGTGTTACATATACACTATTGGGGTGAAATCAATTAATCAGTTTGCTAGTCCACTAGATTAAAATGGATGCTGTCGTCATCTACTATTATAGTCAGTAGAATAGCAAGTGGCTAACAAACATAGGAGTTAGCCTATACTAATTAACGTCATTTAATTTCATTACATGCATGACCATACTCATGAAGATGGATGACATGGCGCCATACCTTGATCTTTTGCTAGTTTCTCCTCTTCTTCTTTTCTGTCTTTCCTGGGCACCTGATGGCTGTGACCTCTTCTTATCCATTTGTTTATTCGACACTTGGGAATCAGCACATTGCCCACCCCCAACACTTTTAAGCAAGAGTTAAGACTAAACCAATTCCCCTCTTTTTGTAATATATTTCACTATTTAACCAAACCCCTAAAAGTATGTGAAACTATGGGCTTTTATTCAAAATATTGTTATGAATGAAATGTGCTTCATGTGGAAGGAATTTGTGATGTGATCCTTTATCCTACTAACTGCAATAGCTGTGCGCTATTATATGAATCCCCTGCTCCCCCGCTCCCCCGCCCCAGTAGGTGAACCACTCCCTCGCTCCCCCCTCCACTGCTGTGATACATGTCATGTTCACATTAAATGAAAATTGACAAGCCAGTGACCACAGTGCGTGATTGTGTTTCAACATTTGTAAGTGTCAAACCACCGGATATCTTTAAAGGGTTCCTCCGGACAATTCCCATTCACTTCTGTGGCGACAAAAAACAGACGCCTTTGAGGAACAGCTGGGACACCTCCATCTGTGTTTGTGGCAACCAAATCGGGATCTTTTGTGGGGTTTTTGTTGTGCCGAAACTTAATCAGACCACGAGCACAGCATTGTCACAAAATAAAGTGTACTATATGAACCAATAGAAATGTAAAGTTTCCACATATTCATGGTTTGCAAAAACATTTAGGTTGACTGTAATGACAATAAGTTTTCTTTTGTTTGTCTTTTTTCAATTAAATTAATAGCTAATAATTTGTGTAGGTGATGCCACAAAAGGGATCATATTTTTCAGCATCTGGCATCATTTAAAAAACAGGATCTTTTAGGAATTAAAAGCTTTTCAAACAGGGAGGCTCGTGGCAATAGATCTGCTGCCCTAACTCAGCTCTCATTTAACCTCAGCGTGTCTCATTAAATGTCCTTTCCCCACCTAGAGCTTTTCCCAACCCAAATGGGGATAAATGGAGTGCCTTTAAGGGCTCCTCAAGATTCATGTTAAAGGGGAAGCGGTCCAGGATCAATCGTTAAAGTCAGGAGACTTAAGTATGCCCGAACGTTTCAGTCAGTATCACATCAATTTGTTAATAAATGAACATGTAACAGAAAATGGGAGAAAGCAGTGTGTACCACCGCATTATTTTTCTCTTTTAAAAGTAAATTACCACCTACAGTAAGAGGCATTACAATCAATATACTTGCATTTTCCAACACCACCTACACACACACACAAACACAGGGGATATCAGCAAGAGCAAATTGCTGGCAGTGAAGGAGCTTTCAGCTACATACAATTAAATGCTGCTCATTTAAACCCACAGCTTACGCGGCATGCTGATACACAGTGTGTTATCACTAGTCTGTTGGCTCTCTGTCCCAAATAGTTATTTCATCACCAAATAGACTTGGATTTAAAACAATTAAAGGGGTATTTCACCAATCTTACATGGCAAAGTTAATTTACTAGTCCTGGGGAGCACACTTTCAAATGACTTTACAATCAGTTTTGAATCCAAAATGTAAATCTTCAATCATCGTGGTAGTTGTTATGTTGTTGTGTAGATTCTGGCTACCAGAGCAGGTTGACAACCCTTGTTTATATCAGTCAGTGTTCATCCCAATTATTTAGATGGCACAAAGCCTGGATGAAGTTTAATCAATATAAATTGACTCAAGATTGAATTGGAGACATTTTGCCATTCATCTTAAAAGGTTGTCACTGATCACAACAAAATGTAGGACATTGCTGCATTATTTTCAGTTCAGCAATGCATGTGGTCTATTGTCTTGGCCATGCTCCACAGGAAGGTCAGAAGCCAGCAACGGATCTGGGCCCCTGGAGCTGGTGAGGATTCAGCTACTTGCTTTCAGTGGACATTTGCTTGCCAACCCTCTATTTAATCTCCATCTCCAATCACTGAAGCTTGAACTGAATACAGTACAATAGAGCTTCTGGTTGAGCTCTTAAAGCAGGACGAGAAAAGAGCTTATGTTTAAAGTGGACTGAAAATGTCTCTTGAGTCTCCGGTTGAATGACACTATAGCCATACATTGGGCTCTGAGGACCCCCTACCCCACTCTTCCTTATCCTCTTCACAACCTCCGTTCCTCCACTTTTGAAACCCCCTTTGCGGGATATCATCTGTATTTTTCATACGCCTCCTTCAGCTATATAAATTGCCGGCTACATCAGTCGCTATCATGCGTACCCTGGAGAGAGACGGAAAGAGTAGGAACGATGGAGAGAACACACGCTGAGTACAACCTCGTCGCAAGTCTGGAGAATATATGTGTGTGTGTTTGACAAGCCCACTTTCGTATGAGAAGAGTGGGTGTTTGGAGCGTGTGTGTGTGTGTGTGTGTGTGTGTGTGTGTGTGTGTGTACATGTCTAAATCTTGTTAAACATATATATATGTGCACGCCTGCATCTCTGTGTACATCATGAATGTGAGTTGCACTATGTGTGTGTGTGTTTTTGCATGGCGCAGGAAAGAAGAGAACAGAATTAATCAGCACGTGTCAGCAGTGGGTGTTCAAAGACACGAGGCCGCTCGATTTAGGTTGTTTTCTCCACTTATGTGTTTTCCACCTCGACTCTGTTGGAGAGATCAAAAAGTATCGTTGTGGAAACCGAGAGCAAGTTGCTCTCAGACAAGTAACAGTCCAGCATCTGACGGCGGAAACGCCAAAGAAGAGACGAAGAGGAGGAAGGGAATGAAAGCGAGATGGGGGCTTGAGGAGAAGGAGCAGTGTGTTCGCATGCGGAGGCGGCAGGCGGCTCATGCTGGCTGGTATTCTTGATGTAATTTGTGTGCAACTGTAATTGAATGTACAGTGAGATGAACAGGATGCCCAGCAGATCCACATGCCCACACAAGCCAGGAGTTAGATAGGGTGGTGGTGTGTGTGCTCTAATGTGCATTTTCCTAATCAGTTGAGTGATTACTCAGTTAATTACAAAATACAGCTCTGCCTTTGTGTTTAAAATTTGATATACGACTCCTTTTCTCATGCATTTTGAAATAGTTTTTTTCATTCCAAATGCTGCCCTGAAATTAGCTTTTTACTGCTCGAGATCCCTTTATGATATGGTTGACTCTGCAGACGAATGTTTATGCTATTTACCTCATGTAATAAGGTGAGACTAATGTTCAGTGGGATGATCTCGCTGGTGACAAGCTGGCTGAAGGATTACAGATGTATATAGGCTATACGATATGTAATCTGTTCCAGCTGGAAATCGACTCCCCCGAAGGATCACGTCTTTAAAGAGATGAATTCAAACTCCCATGGGTCTCCAAAAGAGCTGAAACGTGCCCACCCTCTTAATCCCTTGTTGCGAAATTAAATTATAAATACAGGGCAGAATAAACTATTCATCACACGCACTAATTACTGGTTTTTAATTAGCTTCTTTTTGACTCTCCTTTCCGAAAAGCCTTCACGTCTAACAATAAAACCATGGTGAATGCTTGGGGAGTGACCAGATACGTGGAGTGGCGTATTTACGTTGTCCCAGTGCTTTATTGTCAATGCTTTCTTATCAGGACAGTTCCCAAATTAATGAAATTCCTTACCGCATTCTCACTGCTACCTTGTTCACAGGTAGATGGACACATGCAAGCACATACACATGAATGCACTGCAGACATTAACCTTCTTGAGTCATTGTTATTGATTAATGGTGTCACATTCTTTGGATCTATGTATGTGTGTTGGATTTTTAGTTATTTGCTATTTGAAAGGCTTGCCATTTCAAAGATATTTTCAGCCAAACAGTATATATCAGGGCCTATTCCACAAAGCTATTATGCATTTGTCATCAAATACATTTCTATATTTTTAGCTTTTAAATATCTTCAAGTATTATGTGTCTGGTTTAATTACAAATGTACCCATATTTTCACTCCATTTACACAATACACCTTTTTACAAGGAACCAGAATAGAGGAAATGATTACTTCACTGTTTATACATTTCTGGAGGGGAACCTCCGGACCTTTGTTAGATTATATTTGTTAGACCTTTGTTAAAGTGATTTCTGCAGAAAGAAATATGTAATCAGATAATCGATTAATTTACTATAAATTTGGAATATAAAAATGGAATTAGTCCACTTATGTAAAAATCATCTTATTGATATTTATTTTTAGTAGTCTATATTTGCCCATTTTGTATTCAGATAAATGAAAAGTAACACAAAGTAGGTTAATCAAGTTTGATTTCTTTGATATTGATACGATACTTTCTTTAATATGATACTTTGATCATGTTCCTGAAAACCGTCTTTTTTTTTGGTGATGGTGTATTTAGTCTTTTTAATGCCAATCCTCAGGCATGGTTGTCAGAACACTGATGTCACTTTATTGTAGTCTGGCTACCAACTTGGACGTTTCTATGGCAACAACATTATCTGTAACGGATGAGAACTCACTAAAGCTTGTGGGTAGTGTAGTGTTTCGCAGGCGAACTCATAAATAAAACACAACAAAATGGAATCAGATTGAATAATGGCTTTCTACAGAGGCATACGGTGTGTGGATGTTGCACAGGCTGATAAGTCCGCTCTGGATAATGGTCCTGTTTCATTAAGCTTTAATGGTTTTATTTTCATGTATGGCGTGGCTGACGGTGATGCAGATGGTCTTCAAAATGTTTTTGCAGAAGCAGGTGATTTAGTTGGATGCGTATTTATGGAATGAATTTAAAAACTCTTGGCCGCTCAAAGCTCTAGACAGTTCTCTGTAGAAAAAACAGATAATTTGTTCCACATTTATACCTAAGTGACACTAAGTAGAAAGACAGAGAAATGATTAAGTGTAGTGATCACTCACTTGCTTCCACCCTGCCAGATCTGTCTCAGCGGCTGTACTCTCACTCATTAATGAGTCATATAAATGATTATATTTTCTTTCTTTCCTTCATTTAACAATCCCTCCTCTCCACCTACCATGTTTGTTCCATGCTTAGACTGTATTGCAAATGGGTGTGTATCCTTGATGTTGTCCATGAAAATCATTCCTTGCTTTACTTGACAATTATGCCCCTTGACATTTTCACAGTCAGCTGAAAAGGAGTAATGTCTGTCCCAGAGACACCACTACAGGATAGCTCAAATCAACGGCAAAGTTGGATGTGGATTGGTTAACCCCGACTGTGTTACAGTTTGTAGGGTTCTCTTTCATAATATTTCACTCGATGTCTCACTATGGGATGCACGCCTCACTGCAGCCCTCAGAAGCATTAATCTCATTAATCCTGATTGGCTGGTGAACATGTCCGTCCACCTAAGGTAGTCCCATCTACTTTAAATACCGCATGCACACAGGACCATGTTATTCAAACACCTCTTCTCACTTGGAGCATATGTCTTGTCCAGGGCTAGCCAGCTAAACTGTCCACAGACAGATCTTATTTAGCTTGTGTCACCGGGCGCTACTCGCCTTGGATATATACTTATGCTTCCTCGGTCACACCAGATCGAACCCAGTGCTTTCCTTGCCCTCCACGGCTTGGTCAGCACTGTCCTCAACGCCCCACCACGACAGTTCGAGCACCGAGCTGTGCAGCCCTGGCCATGCTCTGACTGAAAAGGCATACAAGGCGGCTGCACTTTTAGCCAGAGCGCTCAATGTCCTCTCCCTGCTCATGGCTTATCAGGCTGAGCTATGCGTGGATTTTGTGCAAACTCAGGATCCAGCCACGTGGGAGGAGATATTGGTCATCACCGACCTGTGTCTCTGTGTCCAACGCTGTGCGGTCCAGGCCACGGGAAGAGAGCTGGGGGCTATGATTCTGCAGGAACAAGCGCAGTGGCTCAAGAGAAAGAGAGAAGGATGCTGTCCTGGACATGCCCATTGTCCCGGGGGGAATTTTTGGTTCCGCGTTGGCCTCGATGTAATGGCAGCATGAAGCCAAAAAGAAGGAAGACAAAGCTCTCCAGCTCTGCCTCTCTCGAAAGCCCCCAGCTCCCTCGCCGCCTGCACAGCGCAAGACCTGTGCACAGGCTGCCTCCGCAGTTTCGCAGTTTAAAATACCTTAACAGTCCAAACCCCAGCCTGCCCCACCTTACCTTCCCAGTCGGGCCTGGCTGCAGCTCCACCGACACAGCCCGCGCAAGCTTCCCAGGCCAGGAAGAAGAAGAGAGTGGCCTTACCGCCCCCCTCTCCACCGGTTATGCAGCTCCCCGTTCTCCAGCTCCACCTGTTTGGCTTTCGAGCGTGTCCCATTGCCACATCCAGGCCGAGTGCAGAGGATGCAGCTAATAAAAACCAAAACTATCAAAATAAGCAGTGTGTTGGTGACACCCGCTGTCCCCCCTTGGAGGAAGACTGCGGCCCTCACCGGGGCGGGGGCTGTGAGGTCCCCGCTGCCACGCTGTCCCCCCAGGCAAAAATGCACAGCACTGCCTGGGGGCCATATCACTGTTAGGGGCTACGGTGTGCGTCCACTCTCTCCCTTAGATGCAAGACATGGGCCAGGCTCGCAGCTCCACCCTGGATGTTAAGGACAATCTCGAGGGGATGCAGGCTGCAGTTTGCCACTGTTCCTCCATGATTCGCCGGTATAATACATTCCCAGGCTCAGGGAGAGTCAGCTCATGTTTTACAGGAGGTAATCCGCTCACTGTTAAATAAAGGAGCAATTTGTGTTGTCCCTCCCGTACAGTGTCAGAGCAATATTACTCTAGGTATTATCTGGTCCCCAAACGGTTGGGGAGTGGTATTCGCCCTATCCTGGATCGACATGCTCTCAACAAATATCTCAGGAAATACAAGTTCAGGATGCTTACGCGTGCATCCCTGCTGCGCCTTGTGCAACAGAATGATTGGTTCACTTCTATAAACGTGGAAAATGCTATCTGCAGCACAGGGCATAATCTTTCTGGGTTTTTTTCAGGCAAATCTGTTCAATTCAGATTGTGTCTTCGATCACTCGGGCTGATGGCATCTGCCATTCTCAAGGTCCATCTCTGTGGCCTCCACATGAGGGAATTCCAGCTTTGGGTGGCCTCATGCAGGCTGGATCCTCTTCGTCATGGCACAAGGACAGTGCTGGTCATGGGCTCCATCCTGTCCAGGAAGTTGGTCACTATGGATGCCAGCCTGTCGTGTTGGGTCTGTGAGGGGCCACTGGAGTGTGGACCTCAAGCAGTCTCACATAATTTTCTGGAAATGTCAGCGGTGTTCCTCTCCCTGAAACATTTCCTTCCATCTCGCATGGGTCATCATGTCCTGATGAGGACATATCGGTTGCTGCGCGCTAAGCCCTGGAAGCTCCCACTGCGCATGGACCTGCTATCGCAGGGGGGAGTGACGCTCTTCCACCCGCACCCAGAACACATGGTGCTGTGGGCTTGTGGGCCCGAGCAGCTCAATTTGTCAGCTGTGGGACTCTCACGGCATGTGATTTCCACTACACAAAGTACTAGAGTCTCCTCTACTAGGTCTCTGTATGACTGTATGTGGAAAGTGTTTGAGGGGTGGTGTCACAGAAACGGCTACATTCTATTTCAGTGTCCAGTAGGAGTGATATTGTCATTCTTGCAGGACTTGATTGACAAAAGTAAAGCCTTCTCCACGGTTAAAGTGTACTTGGCAGCTATCACCGCCTGCCATGTGGGAAGCAGCAAGCCAGCACCCGCTGGTTTGCCATTTCATAAAGGGAGCATGCAGGCTTCTTCCCGTGTCCAGACCACTGGTACCACCATGGGACTTGGCTGTGATTCTGGAGGGGCTTAAGGGCCACCCTATGAGCCACTGAAGGGACAAGACTTGAAACACGTGTCTCTCAAGACAGTGTTGTTACTGGCTCTAGCTTCGGCTTAATGGGTTAGTGACATACATGAGCTTTTGGTTCATCCGTCATGTGCTCAGCTTTTCCCAGGGGATGTAAGGATGATTCTGAAGCCCAACCCAGCATTTGTGCCTAAGGTGGTGGGCTCATGTTCCCCTATTGACCTTGTGGCCTTTGCTGCTTCACCAGGAGAGCAGCAGTCACATACGTTGTGTCCAGTCCATGCGGTGCGCACTTACATGGACAGGACAGCTGTTCGTCTCCTGGGCTAATCCTCATAAGGGAAAACACAAAAGCAGCGCTTATCCCACTGGGTGGTGGAGGCGATTGCTTTGGCCTAAACAAGTCAGGGTTTGCAGCCAACTGTGGGCCTGCGAGCGCACTCGACTCAGGGTTTGGCTGCATCTTGGGCATTATTCAGGAGAGTTTCTGTTCAGGACATCTGTGCTGCAGCACGTTGGTCCTCGCCTCTCACTTTTGTCCGTTTCTATATGCTGGACATCTGTTTTTCCCTGTGGGTTGGTGGACACGAGATAAGCTTGTCTGGCAATACGGGAGCTACCACATCCCATAGTGAAACATCAAGCGAAACATAATGAAAGAGAACTTTGGGTTATTTGTATAACCCCGGTTCTCTGAGTAATATGAATGTGATGTCTCACCAGACAACCCTTTTTGCGTGGGTGATTGAGAAAAGGTGCTTATCTTGAATGATGTGGTGCCATCCTTATGTGCTATTTAAGGTAGATGAGACTACCTGAGGTGGATGGACACATTCACCAGCCAATCAGGATTGTCATAATGAGATTAATGCTTCTGAGGGTTGCAGCGAGGCATGCATTCCATAGTGAGACGGCTCACTCATATTACTCAGAGAACCGGGGTTATGCAAATAACACAAAGTTTTTGTAAGTTGGACCCAAAAGCGGACAGCAAGATGGGGGAAAGGTTAAAAGGAATTTATTGAGGTTGCTCAGGAAGTGGAGAAAGGTGCAGGCTCAGCAAATGGTTTAGCTGGGGCTCACAGTGCTGGAAGGCTGGGGCTTAGGTGGAGGCACAGGTGAGTGACAAGCAGTGGATCCACAGAGGGAATCTGAGGAGGCTGGGAGGCAGAGCGGCTGTGATGATGGAGCTCGGAGTTACGCATTGCTCTAAGAATTACGTGGTGATTGCAAATGTTGATGGTTCAAAATAACACAACAATGAAAAAGTCACTAGGAGCAACATGAGCAGTGCAGCCATGAATACCATGTCAACAAGTGGAAACAGTTGGTTAGGGTTTGGAGAATATCATGTTTTGGCTCCCCTGCTCCTATTGCTAAAAGCACATGTCCTGATAGCTTCCAAATGTTGGTGGCTTTCATGCTCACAATGCTAAAATGCCATGGTCCCTCATCATGAAAGACTTAAAGACCATACATAGCACATTATGTGTCATTGCTAACTTGACCACAGATGCATTAGCATGCAAAACTGACCCTTGAAAGGCAGGTAGAGCATCTGAGGCAACTGAGCAAGCTACTGTATCTTACGAGTTGAGAGAGAGATTGTGTTGGACATGTCTTGTAGAAAGGTTGATCTGATACCCATGACACAAGCAATATGAACATGATCATGGTCTGTAGAAACCTACATGCATTTCCTTACTGGCCTAGCATCCTACGATTTTAATGATCTGTGACTATTCTTGTAGATATTCTGTGATGTGATGTGACTCTGGATGTCTGTTTTATGAGAGTTTTATGAGAGTAAATTCAGTTGTTTTTTTTGTTTTTTTTATGTAAAGAAAGAAATATTACAACAATTTGAGTGACTGAAGCATTGTATGTACCCACATAACTATTCCTCATGACACTCCTGTCAGTTGAAAATGTGTCATTTATGTCCACAGAGGTCAAAAACGAGAATGCATGAATTAAGTCAGTCACAATGCTGAATGTCGATTAGATTACCTCACAGGCGTCTATGATTCAAATAAGGGTAAAACATGCTGAAGGATCACAGTGTATTTTCAGTGAGGTGATTTATTATGCTCTTTTCACAAAACTATATAATTATGAAAAAAGGATAGGTTGTTTTTTCCCCATTGCCAGTTTAATGATTATGCATGTATGTAATGATGAAGCTCTTGATGAGTTCACCAATGCGAAGAACTATTTCCTGAGCCAAACGCTTGAGCCACACTTTGATTTATAATGCAAGTGATTTTTCTTCATATCAAGGTCCGAAAAAAAAAAATATGAGACAGCGTTTGACTGTAAATGAAGGGAAGCATCACTGTTTTTGTTACCAAGCCTTCAAACACTGTAAATTTATTTATAGATGCCTTGTGTAAGTACCAAACAGAACACAGATCCAGCAACTCTCTGCTTGCAAAATCTGTGTGAGGTCATTTGCCAATCTCCTCTTCCTTTCTCTGTATAGCATATGCCATGCCTACACTCTTATCGTAGGCTACCCTCGTCTCTCACATTCCTCCCCCTCCACACACACACACACAAACACACACACCATTATCCCCGTACAGGAAAAAGGCTGACTCACTGCCGCTTCATTACTCAAGTGAGTTATGAGTGTGTTTACACACACACTGATTGATATTAACCCTCTTTGTTTAAATCTCCTACACCAACAGACAGCAGGGCAGGCAGCAGGCTGGTCCACTTGCAGGACTGATGTGTGTGTGTGTGTGTGTGTGTGTGTGTGGGTGGGTGGGGGTGGGGGCAACTGACCCAAAAGCTCACAGTGCCCTCTACTGATGACAGCGAGTAAAATCAGCTTGAATAATATCTGTATCCTCCCTTTATGTATTTTCCCACCATTTTGAGTATTTATATCTCCCATTGCACGTGAGAGGTTGAATGTCGCAAAATGATTAAAACGCTGAGCAACACCTGAGAACAAAAGGCTGTTTGAAATGTATCAATCAGACAGTATTCTTCAAACATGTAAAGTTTCTTTCTCTCTTTTTTGTTTTTTTTATGCACCATCTTTGTTGCTGTGGTGATTGCACCGCACCGTCCAGACAGCATCTGTCAATCACCTGTCATTCACCAATCAGTTGGTGTTGATGTCATTTTTTCTCTTTCTTGTTGACAAAGTTTGATGTGCAGTAGAATGGCTTTTTTTTCTCTGTTCAGCCGTGGTGGATATTGCCGCTCAGGCTTCTCGTATCCAACTGGGAAATCTGGCTTGTGTGCTACACTATTTCACCAAGGACAGAGCTGCCAGTCGTGTTAAGAGAAGCAAAAGTAGGTGTTTTGATTCAAGTAGCACAGGTTAAATAACCACAGTGCCAAATAACCACAGACATTAATTAATGTTAAATACAATTTTTTTATCATTATCTTCAAGGTTAACCCATGACAGATCACCCCGCTCCAACATTTCCTCGCAAATAGCAGAGCATCTAATCTCATAAAGGCACTTCACATCATTATTGAATGAGATTTCGCTCCACCGTGTTTACTGCTTAATCTTTTCACCGTGCACACTGCCTCTTTTTCAGTTTCAGAGAGAGCGAGGCCTTGAGAAAACAAGTGCGCTTCACTCAAGTTTTGCTTTCAGTCTGGCAGTCATTTGAAAGGCAGATGCTACAATTTTTCAAACGGTATTCACATACTCATTTGAGTTTGAAGGCTTTTCTGTTTGTCTTCCTCCATCTGATTTCTCCCTTTCACATTTCATTAAGTGAACAATGTTAAACAATTTGTAATCGAATCCCTCTCTCCTAAAGGAGGGGCTCAAGATGAAAAGGTCTCATATGGTGCCATTTTTAATCAGCTTTCAAGGGAAAATGGGTACTGGGGGAGTCCATCCGTTATGACATCAGCCTGCCCTCATAGCAGCAGGACATTTGATGACTTCTTGACCTCCTGGATTTAATGGGGTTGCTCAGAAGCAGAGGTGGAGCCGAGGGGATATCAATTTTGATTCTCATTGACCTTTGTAGGCGGGGTGAGGAGCTCAGCCACAGTCAGAGAGAAGGACAGGCTGAGGACAGATATTTCAATGTCAGAGTCATTCAATCATTTGTCTTCTATACAAGCAGGAACCTTTGAAACCCCGTAAGAAGAAAGTAGGGAGTTACAGTATCAGCTACAGAGAGATAGAATCTATCTATCTATCTATCTATCTATCTATCTATCTATCTATCTATCTATCTGTGGCAGATGTGAGGGTCGTTGGCTCTTTGTCAGTTAACCTGCTGTTATTCTTCAACTGTAATGGTTATTTTTGTACACTTTTGTACAGGTAATGATCAAAAATCAAAGTGAAAGAAGAATGATTTTGACTGATAGCATATCAGCAGGTTTAATGTGTTATACTCGAAAGGTGTGTGAAACTAACAAAGGCACACCTGTAGACAACTATATAGGCTGTGATCTCCCTCCTCCTGACATCAAAGGCTCTTTTATCCACCTTGCCTGATGGGTACTATTCATTAGCAACATGTTTTACAGCAAAAGGGCAAATTATTAAAAGGTTGAAGAATGTCATATATGATCACACTGGGGGGAAAACATGTGAACTTTAAAAGAGAATATCAGATGAGTGAAGCACCATTCTTTGTATGAGATCTAACGGATAATAACATTTTTAAGATATTTCGGCATTAAGGAGGTCAGAGCCTCAAGGACATGCAGGGAAATAAAACAGAGGGTTTTTTGGCTTCATTTCCGTAACACCCTCTGACCTTTTGTGTAGATTTTTTCTGTTCGTGTGCGCTGATGTGGCCTTATGGTTGGGTGTGACCATGTATGTAAAGTTCCATTCCAACATTAATGTGAGTTACATTTACATTTAGTAGATGCTTTTGTCCAAAGCCACTTACAGTAATTCACACATACATTCAGACTCTGATGGTGGTGGCTGCCATGCAAGGTGCCGACCAGCACATCAGGAGCAGTATGGGGTTCAGTGTCTTGCCCAAGGACACTTCGACATGAAGACCAGAAGAATTGAACCAGGGACCTTCCGATAGCAAGACGCTGGCTCTATCCCTGAGCCACAGCAGCCCGAGTTCATACAGTATTGGTTAGACAACTGTCTAGTTTAGCATTTCCAGGTTGAAAGAGGGACACAGGTGTGTATTCATTAAACTGACACTGCTCTGGAAAAGAGCAATACATTCAAATGCACGGAAAAACGTGGTTCAGAGGGCCTCGTTCCATCAATTAGAGCAGAATCACATGCTTTACTGTATGAGCACATCCACGAGTGTCTACACAAGTGAGCATGCGTCTGAGTACCTCTCACCTGCAATGTGATTTAAGCGTGAAGGGTGCTTCGGTCAAACGCTGCTCGTTCCCGACGCTCGGCTCACTCGCAGCCTCGTTTGACTGAACTCTTGGCTGCCTGAACAGGTGGCAGCATGGAGAGCCAAACCAACCATGTAACCCTCCGCTGGGCCTCCCGCCACGCTGCTGCAGGACCACACGGAGGATATGCTGTACCACAATACCATGTGGTAGCCCGGAGAAACAGGCTCACCACTGCTCTCAAAATTTGACAGGATTTGAGAAGTGCGTTGGAGTGTGTGTTGTGAATACGGCGTTTGTTTTAAAATGTTTTGATGAATTCCCTGAGTGTTTTTAAGCGTCTTGTAACACCATCCTGCATTACTATTGCCGGCGGAGCACACAATGCAGTGCGGCCATTA
Organism: Sparidentex hasta; assembly: GCA_030272975.1. Classification (NCBI taxonomy): domain Eukaryota; kingdom Metazoa; phylum Chordata; class Actinopteri; order Spariformes; family Sparidae; genus Sparidentex; species Sparidentex hasta. The sequence continues at coordinate 3,180 of JARJLU010019292.1, read as the reverse complement.
AATCCAAACTAAAGTAGTCCATCTTCCCCTCTACAAACTAATGAGCGTAATTATGAAAACCCAAACACAAGCTGGCCGTTCGTTGCAAATCTGGACTTCTCAGTTTAACCCTAACGTTTCCCTGCAAACGATATTGTCAGCGATCAAAACTGGGGCATGTAAACTGACATCTTTGTACTGTAGGTCGCAGCGAAGAGTTGGGAGAGATCAAATCAGAGTAAACTGCAAGAGGAAGTGCATTTTCCCTTGACCTGTTTTTATGTGCATTTTTCTACTAGGCATACAAAGACTAAGAGATCCAGGGAAAGTATCAGGACATTAGAAGAACACTTGGTTGAGGTGTCGGCGTATCGACGCAACATAAAAGCTAAATGCAACAAGATTGCAGTTGAAACAGATTTAAGACCTTAATTTACTCTTTTGGATGATTGTTGCGGAACAAAGTGGATTACGGACACTGTTTTCACAATCCTAAAGCCTTTTAGCCAGATCTCTGGGAAAAAATGAAGTCAGAACTGTGAAAACACAAAAGCAGAACTCTTTTGTTCTGTAGACACTTTTTAGGTATATCTACACACAAACTGAATCTGTGGACAGATTATAGTGGGCAGGCTACATTGTATTAAAATGTACAGAACACGTATGAAGTATAGATTTCCCCCCCTGCTCTTCAATACCTTTTGCCAGTTACGGTTTTCATTCCTTTCTATTTTTTCTCAAGTTTGTATGTGTGCGTGTGATGTGTGTGTGTGTGTGTGTGTGTGTGTGTGTGTGTGTGTGTGTGTGTGTGTGTGTGTGTGTATCACATCCGTGCATGTCCAGGTAGGGTAGGAAATCTAAAGGATTAAAGCAGCAAAAGCCCACCGCGCCAGTAAACACAAAAACAGGCGCTGCATCTGCCGTTTGTGGAGAGTGAATTACTTCAAAAAAGGTCATGGGTTGACATTTATCCAGAAAAACTATATAAACAAAGACTGACAACATGAAAACTGGACCCGGCTCTATCAGTGACGATCTGAGGGAGAACCAGAGCTTTGAACTGGATCTTAAGTCTTTGTCCAGACACTGTTTGATGAAACAGGACTAAATAACTTTCTTTCCAACCTAAAGGGTTGTCTCCCTGTGTGTGTACTGAGGAAACCACAGGCCCCGTACAATGCTCCTGCTCTGTAATTGAGAATTTCGGCAAAAAACATGCACGTTAATTTTGGAGTAGATTCCTGACACAGTGAGAGTATTTTTAATAGCAGTGCTATTTATGTTCATGAGAGTTTTCATTCAGTGCCTCATCTGATGTTGTGTCAATGAGCCTCTCAGCACATCTGTGTAAAATGTACATGTTATTGAAGCATGAGTGAGCTGAACATAAATATACCTCACCTTGGATTCTGACTCTGAAAAGAATGCAAGGTTGGTCTACTGAGTGCCTGTTACATTCAAACTGCATGACACACACAAACACACATAGCACAAACACACACACCTGTTCATCTTTTCAATTCATAAAACATTGAATGATGTAAATTCACAGTCTCTTTTATCTCAAGATTCAACTCTTCCAATTCCACTCATCCTGTTTTGTTTCAGCATTGCAATGGACAAAAATGTCCATCTGTAAAAGCCGGTGATTATCTTTAGCTTGACAATATTCTATATTTCTTTAAAAAATGTGATACTTAATCCACTTTTTTTTATCATCTCTATCACAGATGCACTTGTTTCATGACTTAATTTGCAAACAGCTGTTAAAATCTAATAAACAAGGTACAAGAAGGCCGACCACAAACATAAAAAAAAAAAAAAGTTACTTTGTGATCTAACAACTGATGCATGAAAGGGTTAACTGAGTTTAAAAATCCCTGAATGTGTTGGCTTTCGTCCAAATCAAACCGTGTCCTTGGTGCTGTAGTGCTGGCATCGATGTTGACGTTGCTGTTGCCTCCAAACAGCAACTAAAAAAGTTAAAACTGAGAAATTAAAGATGGAGTCAGTCGTGTGTGAGAGGGTCTTAAGCTTGTGGTTGTGTGTGTTTGTGTGTGTGTTTTTTTTTTTTTTTGTGTGTGTGTATGTGCCACAGCCAACCAAGCAGAGCAGCGGTGGTCAGACTTTTTGCCTGAAATCACAAAGCCGAAAGCAGATAAAGGAGCAACTCAATTCTACAACAGCACTCGGTCCCAAGCCAAACGACAGCTTCCAGGAGGCTCTTAAGCCTCTTACAGGACTGGCTTCCCTTCCTTCCCTATCAGAGCCTATTTTTCTTCCCCTCTCCCTTCAACCCCTCCTTCATTCATCCATCTCTTAGCCGAGACAGTGTCGACAGCAAGGGCGGACATGAACGCAGTAAGCCAAGCATGATAGAGATGGTGGATTTACAAGACGAAATTGCAGAAAATCAATCAAATAAAACTTTACAGAGGTAGGGGAGGAAGAAGTGGAGGAGGCCCTTGGGTATGCCTGAACATAATTGTATGTAAGAAAAAAACAAGTAAACATCAACAAAAGCAAGCTGCGCTGCTCAAACAAATCCACACAAGTTAATGGATGGGGAATTGGCAGTGATGAGTGAACTTGTTCGCCTTGGATTTTACCAAGTTGTTTCTTCAGGGAGATTCTGGCTGCCTGTGATCATTTCAGGGACAAGTACACAGCTCACACTTGGCAGTATCACAGCTTTCTGCTGTTGAGTGAAGCAACAAGCAGTCGGACGTATAAGCGGAGGCGGCGCGTGCGTGCGTTAGCGCGCATATCCGCATGCGTTCTGTCGTCCCCTTTTTGTAAAACACACAGGCTTTTCCCCAAGCGCGAGATTTAAGGTGGCATGAGTGTCTTATGTCTTTCTTGTCAGCAGCTGGCAGAAATTGCAGGCCTCCATCCACCCAGGCAGACAGAGTGATTGCTTTGCCACCGCCTGTCTTCACAGGGCGGGCCCGGATCCAAGCCCTCAGCAGCCACAGGCCTTGTCACAGTTAATAACATTGGCCCCAAAGACTTTCACCCGACTGTGCCTGCCATAAATTCTGCCCCCCCCCCAATAATTATTGATTAAATGCTTTCTCTTTAATAATGAAAAGGCATAAATCCTCCTCTTAAAAGACAAGGAGTATAATCTAATCAGACACTTGCATACCTGCATCCCTGATGGTTGCCCCACAAATAACAGTGATTTCATTCAAAGGATAT